>JTDE01002637.1:18588-34185 GCA_014338405.1 Paragonimus skrjabini miyazakii
TCACTTAATTTCGTTGTAGGAAAGTATCAGAAGAGAGCTAATAAATTCAGACGGAAACAATAACAATAAACAGGATTGTTCCTAATTTTTTCCACCTTGACTACTTTGCCATTATTCCTTCACTTTGTTTTATCACTACCATACCTTAATTTTCGTAAACTGGCGATCATACTTCTTTATTTTATCTTCATTTCCTTTACAAATCTTTTATCTAAGGCATTCAACCAATCCTGCCTAGTGTTTGCATGCCAGTCCCTTCTGCCACTCGAGATTAACGTTTTTCTTTGATCATACAGCCACCAGTCTCAAGAGAATCGCTTCTAAAAGAGGAATTTCGTGTGCTCTTCAGTTATAAAAATATGGTGTAGCGAACAAGCTTGTTTTCATTGGTTCATCATTAAGCTAAATACATCACATTTATATCACGAATTTCACAGAGGACTCATTAAAGGGGGTAAACGGGAAACTGGTGGCTAATGAGGTCAGTCAGTTCAATATCACGCTGCAATCAAGTACCCACTTGAACCGTTGATCTTGGCAGGCTAACGAGGTGTGGGGGGTTGGCAAAGGCCCATCCAAAGCCTGGACAAAACGTTTCTGGGCGCACAGGGGTAAGTTGTACAGGCGAATTCCAATAGCTTTATCTGTGGACAGAATCCTACACCTGAGTGCCCTCGACTAGGTGGGTTTTACTCGGTATATTGGGCGAAATACGTCCGTCACATTGACACCGTGATTCGAACATGTTGTCGAAACCTGGCATTAAATATGGAAGAAGATAGCGGGACGCACGCAGCTAGGAGTTTTGTAATACCATAATTGAAGGACTACAGCATGAACAATAACAAATGGAGGGCCAACCCAAATGCACAATTTTCATAGTGGACCATGTATCAGAAGGAATAAAATGACAATTGACAACGAACCAGGGATTTTAACCCTCTGCGATAGTGGAAGTCGACCAATTACGGGCCATCCTCACGACATTGTGTATCGTTTCATTCTGGTAAACTCTAAATTTCACAAGCTGAGTTTCTAATTCAAGTATATCGTGATTTCTCCTGTCAGTTATTACGAACTTCTACCGAAGATATTTTAGTTGAAAAGGTGTTAAGAGCAGGGTTTATGAACCGTCGAGACCATGGACGGCGCCCCTTCGTGAGGTAGTCTATTATTCAAAGCCCCTCAGCCGCAACTGTAACTACAGTGCACATCATCGGGGCACGTCGACGAAACGCCGTAAAGTAGTCTAAAAGAGGACTGCTTTCGGTTGCAGTTGGCATGTTCTGTCGATGCTCAATTCAATAGTACTGGTCATCACTACTTCCGTCTGTCGTGAATGGCAAAGGACCACGTAACCTTCTCACATTCATACAAAATGGCTATCCGGAGTGATTCGTAGACAAGAATATGCAAAGCCATGAGGAAAAGGATGAAGTATCTCTAGCAAAAAACAAAGCAGGAAATATCATTCAGAGGCGACACGCTTGCTGAGAACATCACTAGGTAACTTAACACTGCTGCTGCTAAATTGTGTCTCTGTTTCAACCCAACTCCAGTCTTGTATTCACGGTTAGAAGATAGAGTGCCTGTCTCTATAGCCTCTTTCTGGGTATACTCATTCATTTGTTCATGCGGTCCTAGTTACCTGGGTCGCACGACCAGACGCTTATTCGAATTTATCTCTGAGCATCTCTCAGCCTGGATTGATAGTTGAGTCAGAAAAACAATTACCAACACAATTGTGACATATGTTGTCCATGCGTACCATACCGTCAACTCGGTTTACTCTTTTCATCTGTTTTACCGAATTAAGAACGGTCAGTAAAAAGCCGCGAAATGCGGAATTTTGTTCAAAGCTGGGGTGATCGGAATTCGACTGAATAATCCACTCTTGTCCACACAGAGGCTCTTTGGTGAGGCCTTACTGTTGGCATGGCCCAGCACCCACATTACGACCGATTACCTAATCGTTCCCACTAAAAACCAGCTGTAAGCGATGCTTCAACAACAGCGTCTAAGCTATCATGTGAAGCCACTGTCACAAGAGAACGTTTGAATGTTGGTATGGTTATCCGTACAGTATTGTGTAACATAAGAAAGCCAAATGAGGTAACAGTTCGGTAAAGAAATATGGAAACATTTTCTAGAAAAATCCTGTCCACACGAACTACACTATGTATCCACCATAGTGAAAGCAAAGGGAATGCTTTTTCCAATGAATGAGAACAGGTAGTTTGTGTGGATGTGAAAGATACACCAAGGCTGTGTACAACCACACACTATACCATGGCTCGAGTAACTATTCATCGCAACAGTAACAAGGAAACCTCCATAAAAACGGTCAAAAAAAATAAATCAACAGAAAATTTAGCAACCGTTTAAATTTAACTTCGTTGCTTACCGCCTCAGTGCAGTCAGGTGCTAACTGCATCAGCACTGTTCGGTGTTGCTTGCGTTTTCGCCTCAAATCCCAACACTTATTAATTCTGTAGGCGCCTGATTCTACATGGTTCCAATGCCTTTTCGGTAATAGTATACTTATACAACAAATCAAATAATGCCCATGCTCGCAGTCTTTGTGACTTGCCTAAGCCTGACTGGTATGCGAAAATGGGATCGGTACGAGGACTTTTTCCATCTCCTTCTTGATGGTTGTAATCTACATGAGGTTCTTCTCGTCATATCGTGACTACTGTTAGCATTTTCTGCTAATGAGATGCATGCTGTAGATTTCAAACCTACGGAAAGTTATTCATTTCAGCATTTCGGGCACGTTGAAAACAATAAAACGTTTCTGTCCACCGCATGGTTGTGCATACAGTCATGTTCACCTTTGAAGCCCAGACAATTAATCGAACATTTATTGTGTTACCGGCTGTAGATTATTCGTTTTTGTCAGATCAACCCTATTGTTGCCGCGATTGATTGTTGTACAGTATTAAACTTTCGACACAAATTATCTTTGTGTTTAAGTCGTTGAAATTTTTCCCATTTTTTTCAGCCAACAGTGTAAAGATGACACTTTATGGAAACGGCCAGTTAGTCTTGGAGGAACTCCACGATCCTTCATATCGACCTACAGAAAATGAAGTGTTAGATTACGCCCGTGTGATTGGAATTGATCCTTCAAATGAACCGCATCTTCTCCATTTTGCTCGAGAGGGTCTTACTGCTCCTTTGCCCGCAGACTGGAAACCGTGTCAGGATTTGAACGGAGATATCTACTATTTCAATTTCTCAACAGGCCAGTCGGTCTGGGATCATCCTTGCGATGAATACTATCGAGAAATGGTCAAGAAGGAACGAACAAAATTGCAGTCAAAACAGGAATCCGATGAGTTTGCACGACTGTCATCTCACTCAGTTCAGAATATGGTTTCGCCAAAAATGACAATTCCTTTACAGAAGGATTTCAATTTTTTACTGAGGGAAAACTGTAAGAATGAATTTTTGCAAGACAGTGCTGTTCAATCTTGTGAAGTGGATGGCATCTTGAGGAAATCGTTGAGTTTACAGGACGTCTGTATACGACCATTAACAATGCGGGACGGGGAATTTTCAACACAGACTCCACATAAAGATCAAGTACAAAGGCTTCCGGTGCATCAGTCGTCACTGTACCAGAATTCAGTGATAAGCGAAGAGTCATTGACCTCAGAATCATCTACCGATACAGTAAAGGACTATTCTTTACCAAGAACTACAATCTTCCTTCCAACATCGAGTGATATGAAAGTATCTGCCGGAAAGCCATCCAATCGTTTCTACATGAAAGCAAATTCGCTAGATTCCCATGGAACTGTTGGTTCACATATTAGAAATAGATACCATCAGCGTAATGTAGCGCGTCTAAGAAATGATGTTCCAACACACTCCGAAGACACGAGCAACAAAACGTTTGTTCCAGTGAATAATCATTCCAATTCAATCAAAGAATCAGTTTTACTACAAAAGCTGGTAGTCTGTCACAGAAATCTACATGAATTGAGTGAAGAATTGAACGGGACATTTAATCATCATGATTCCACTCCCGGTTTGTCTTTCAAGAATTCAAATAAATATCCCAACGGTACAAAGGTCAATCAACTAACATTTACATCTCAGCTTGGTACCCCATATTCCCAGCCAGATAAAAACCTATCCCGATCACTCGATGAAGCTCTTCATGTAACAACTGATTCAAGTATACTTGGAAGTGATACACCAGTTCGTTCGAATCTACTGGCCTGCAATAAGTCTCGGTCTCGTGATCGTGCTCAATACTCCCATGTGCGTATTCTCGACAAGCGACGTAGAACAAGAAAACCCCAAGAAAGCGAAATATTCTGTTCATCTCACTCTTCTTTCTTTCGCAAAGCCACTGATCAAGAACGTTGTTTTATTTCCGGCAGACATCAGCGAGATCGAATTAAAACAAATATGTCCACCTCAGATCCTAATCTTTCCCAACGTTTTCCTCCAAACGATTTCCATGAACTTCATGCGTCCAAAGTGAGCCTGGCAAAATGTGGTGAGCTCTCAAACAAAGCATCCGAAGCTTCAGACTCGGGTCCTTATAGTAACTTGTTTAATCCCGCCAAACCTACAGATTCCACAAGAGATCATTTATCCGATTCCAACAGGCAGTTAGATGCGTCTGTGCCGGATTCCCCCTACGTCATGCGGCAAATTCTCTCTTCTCTTCAACAGATTAGCTCTAACTTAAATCGAATTATCACCCTGCAAACTGAACAGCAACGAAGGAGTACTTTAGTGACGCGTCCGTATGTGGGTATACAGAATTCAAGCTCCACCAGAGAGCCTGTTGTGTATGAGCCAAACACAAATATGGCCAGCATCAGAACACGCAGGCCAGTGTCTATCCATTCGGGGCACCAGTTTGATTGGAACAAAATTTCATCATATAATTGCCCAAACAATACGCAATATCGGTCAGGCAGTCAGAATTTCTTTCAAACGGGAGCACAAACGAGACAGAGGATTGCAGAGCAATATGATTGGTTGAACAGAGCTCAGACAGACTTTTTGTACCACCACACGACGAAGGACGGAAACGTGATTTACGGAAGCTGATCAGGAAGAATTGTTGTTGTTAAAGCATTGTGTGAGCGGTACATTCTTGTGCATTTTCCTTTTTAATTACAAAAATGCCGTAATGTGTGCGGTGATAGAATGGCATTGCAACTGAACGCGAATCAATGAGCCTCAGTGAGTTCACCGATACCCCTGTCACAGGGAACACGGTCAGAGTTATGAAATGTGATATCAACGGAACGAACATATTGATTTACATATATATCATTCTCCTGCCATCTATTATGTCCAGTGTGTTTTTCGTACATACTGGTAATTTGAATAAAGAACTGTTGATAGATTGAATATTTAAATCTGAAAATAGAAGTGATATTTCCTCCTATTCTTCTCTGCTGTTAACTATCTGAAGACAAGCACTACTGTAGTTGATTTCTATGCAAAACATTCGAAATGAGTAACCAGATTGCATAGTGACCATTTTCCATAGGGTCATTCGGGAATGTTGTAGATTTAGGGCTACAACTAATCGTATATCACTTTTTCACGTACATGTGGGGACATTCATCACAAGAGCAGTGTCAAAAATGGTTGATCACTGTTTAAGTCGGAACTGCAAACTTAGTTAATTCAAAGAAATACCCTTGAATTTCGTCAGACATCCTGTTAAGGTTTAGGTTGATCGCGCTGTGCTCACTCACCAACACGATCGATCGAACACCTGTGCTGTTACAGAAAGCGTCACTCAAGTGCGTCCGGAATTCGGGCTATCGTATAACGACCGTGCATGCTTGAGGTGTGTGAATCTGTGTTTGCTCTGTCCTGAGTCCATAAATAGTACAGCACGGAAGACGACTACCGAAATGCGGTGCTGGTTGCAGGTTCGAATCCTGGAAGTGTTTGATCAAGTTGAACATGTCCATTCTGAGAGGTATGTTGCATGACAACAAGCGATTTGTAGTGCAACAAATAGAAATAAGCTTTGTTTTATACATCCATTTCTCGTTGCAAATTGGAATACAGTACATAAAAGGCTGATATTACACAGAAGAGTCAAATGTACAGAACCTCGAACCACGCAACAATCACAAAATGTATCAAAGTTCAAAATTTATTCAACTGCCACTACAGCAGAACTGATGTCAAAAACAGCTTTCTTTGCAGACACAAAATTGAGAGACTGTCTCATTGCAGTGATCACGGCATGCCGTACCAACCGTTTGTTTTGAGTTGGAAACAGAACACGAAATAATTTGTGTCATCCACGCACTGTGTTATCAGATTAGGCTTGGTGGTCTATGAAACTAGCTTCTCCCTGTTGTTTGCATTCAGGCCGTCTGACTGAGTTGAACCCATTTTGTCAAGCGCGCGACAACCCTGGTTCCAAGCTGGAACCCAGTTTTGCCAACACAGAGTACTCTAAATCCACATGTGTATTTATAGATTGTTTTGTTTGGTGAACCGATACTTCGGCTGCTTGATCAAGGGCGTGAGAATTCGGAACATTCTTTGAACGATTGGTGGCTTCGTGCAAAAAACGTGCGGAGAACGACGGACCTCAAACGTTGTTCAACTGGTCAACACTCCTAGACTCTCTTGAATGACGGTCGTAAAACTGCTCGTGTTTTGGGGACTATGGTTTGCGGATTACTTCCTGTTGGAAGTACTTACAAACCATTGCGGATTACTGCTGTCAAGTAAAGCCTACTTCAGTTGGTGTAATGAATCATCTAAGGTGTCACTGATGCTGTCCGTCTTGCTAGATCAAACGGTGTGCACATCAATCCTGTCTTCTGTGCCACTGGAACGAAGCCGTCAAAGTGTGGATACTGACTGGCCCATGTATTCTTTCAACAGAGAGTACATTGAATAAATTCATTCATTTCATCAATCATGTTATTGCCGAGAAACGGCAGTCGGCCGTTGATCTCGCTTTCTAAAGTGTGATGCATTTTCGGAAGTAGACGGTTCGTTTTGTTCAACAAATCTGTTGTCCGGATCTGAACGTTCGTGCCCGTTGTGTTTTTAGTTCAAAACGCTGTCAATATGTAAAGTCTTCTTGCCACAAGCATTCAGAATGTGCACGAATGAAATAAAAATAGAGAACCAGGGATTTCCAGCGTGAATGTAATGGTATAGTCACGGCTCGTAGAACGCGAATGTCCGATGAGGAAATGAACACATACAGAGATGGTGGCAACCGTTTCAAATTAGCCTGTCAAAGTGACCGATGCCAAGGGACGTCTAACCACCACCACAAGTGGCTTGCGCTGAACCATATGCGGTTTCACCCAAACATCACATATCCAATGTGAACTCGATGGGGTAAGATCATGAGACCTGTGAGTGAGGCCTTTGTTTACAGCCGGCTAATGCTGGTTAGCCAATTGACTGGCTGGCACGAAGCGGAAATCCCTATCTATCGGAAAATACACTGAGAGACTCCAGTGGCAAAATCTAAACGGGAAAGAAATACATTAAAAACATGATGCAAAGAATAGTTCAGTATAAGAGTATACGTTAGTGCACTCTGGAAATGAGGAGGAGGAAAATATATCAAGTTTAAAAAGCAGATGAAACGTTCACCATGTTATACACCATCAGAGCTGAAGAAAAGAAAACGTAGGAAGCCAGGTTTCTCAAAAGAGGGGCGAGTGAGTTGCGAAGCGGCAGTGGTCGATGCGCACGACATAGGATATAAGTGACATAACCCTGTTGAATTTAACGTACGCGTTCTCTTTGCGGACGGCGTAATGTGAGCACGTTGATGATCTAATAGGTCCAGACGGCCATAGCACTCACGGCTCCACACATCTCAATGCCATGTACACAGGTCACCACGACTGGTGGCACCAATGATCCCCGTGCGTACCTCGCACTTCACTTCACAGCCGCGCAGTTGTTGCTCACTGAACTTTTGGACGCCCGTCCGGATCCTATTTATCCAGACCGTCCGATTCAACTATAAATCTTCCCAAGGTCTAAAATCGATAGTATAACGCAAAAGATTGACTTGGTTAACGTCCTGGTATCTCCATTTTTGACCATTAGGATTTCGCTTACCTGATTTCAGTTGTCCATATAGCAGCTACTTTGGAATATGGTCGTCGCTTATTCTACGGACGTGATCTTGCCACCGAAGCTGATTAAGCATCAGCATAGCTTAAATCCCGTCCATGCCCGCTCGTCTCATTACATCAGTGTTCGCAACCATGTCTGACCACGGAATAGCCAAAATGCGTCTTAGACATTGCAAATGGAAAACGCTGAGGTAACGTACGTTCCGCTGATACAGTGTACAAGTTTCACTACCACACAGCAGTACAGACAACGCCATTGGGTGGTAGACACAAGCCTTAGTGGTCATCCTCAGACTGTAGTTCTACCAAACACGTCTTTTAAGACGTCCGAAAGCAAAACTAACCTTCGCCACACGACCTCGCAATTCGCAGTCAGGGGACAAATCTGTCGACAAATTGCTACCCAGGTGACTGAAGTCTACTCAGCTGTCGACATCTCCATTGATTCAAATTTTAACTTCAGGAACCTCCGCCTGGAGCAGGCTAGAATAAAAAAAAAAGTTTTATCTGTGTTGACATCCAACCTAAATTTGGATGCCGCAGTCGCGAAAGCCATGAGTAGTCGATGTAGTTCGTGTTCGCTGTGTACGAACAGCGCGCTATCATTTGCGATCAGAAACATGCATAACGTTGAGGTGTGTAGCTGCATGGGGAGTCGAAACGTCGAATATCCAACAAACGTCTATTTATTTGGTAAAAATGACTTTAACACCGTGGTCCTAACGCTGAAGAGCATCTGTTAGCATTGCCGTCAGATATAAACTAAATAGGGTTGGGGCCAGGATAAAATCCTGCTTCTTGCCAGCGACAAAGTCAAAGTCATCAGAGGTCGATCCACACGATCGTATCTTCACCTTTATGCCCATATACAACCTGGTCATCCATACATACCAAGCACTGCGCACAGCGCCTCATTGCTCACGGAATCAAATGCCTTGATAAAGTCCACGTCAAGGGCTGATTGCGTTCCGACACTTCTTTTGAATCTTTAAAGCAACAAACGCCAGGCCGATCTTACTGCGATACGTCTGGAATCCACACTATTCCTCATAAACATTGGCTGCCGAAACGTAGGTTCAGGATATTTTGTGCAAGAAACTTGCTTACGTAGCTCAGCAGGTGATAGCTGTCGGCGCATTGCTTGCTGTCCTTACCCTTAAACAAAGGTAGTATCAAAGCATCCTTGAACCATTGCCGCATGGAGTGAATCAACTGGAGCATAGTACGTTACAACAGAACTTTACCCGACAATCCACATTCACATCTCCGTTGTCCAATTGCTTTCTGCGCTTCTGCCAAATCCGTGGTGAAAGTAAGTGAAACTTTGGCAAATTGTCCCAGTGGGCTATTTACAGTCACCCAGCCAACGGTAGGAGGACGTTTTAATAGGTTACCGAAGTGTTTGCTTAGGATTTTCATGATGTCCTCTGGCTAGGCGCACGAAAAGCCAGTGTCCACGTCAGTCAGTGTTTTAGCAAACTGGACGGATGGACCAAAAATCGCTTTAAATGAATCGTAGAACTGCTTATGTTGTCTGTGACCAGTGTATTCCTGCATCGGCTCACTCTGGTTTTTCTATCAGTCGTCTATGAAACCGCAAAGCTTTTGGGCGAGTTGACGGCGAATACTCCGAATGGACCCACTTACACAAACGCACATATCTAACTTGTGTGGTCAAACCAATGGACAAGCGTGACGTAACCGACCAAGCAAGCCATCGCCAAGTGACTGATCACTGACCTAGTTTCTCTATGATAAGTCTGCTCGTTATCTCGATCTAATTCCATTAACTTCTTATATAATTGTACCGGCCTGAAGATGAATTATCAAAAATATATGTTCGCCTCTCAAACTTATCACTGTAGTCTACTCACCACTCGGCAGAGCTGTAGGCTATTTGGCACAAAACTGGTGTTGTGAGCCAAGAACGCGGATGACAAAAATTGGTTATTCAGCAAGGCAACAAGTGGCTTATGCGTTTCAACAGGACAACAAACAAAAACACTCATTTGCATACGGTACTGGGCCCACACCGTCACGATTGCTACAGACGTCAATGTTCAGTTCTTTTACGTTCCCCTACGTACCAAGAACCATTCCATGAAATGCTGCACTCCGATGTTCCTTGTATATTCCATGCGACTACTTCAATGTCAAAATATATGCTCTGGCCAACACTACTGAATAGCAGTGGTGCGGGTAGTATAACACGATCGCTCCTCCTCACTACACTAGTAGTCGTCGTTTGCAAATGGTCTGATAATACCAGTCACATTTTTCGCCTATGGTCTTACGAAATACTTAATGAGTTAAACAAACGCTTGGCAAGCGCAACATACTCTGATCGCCGCTTCCACGCTGGAGTTCAACCTCGGTCATCAATAGTAGTCGTGAATAAGAGCTTACGTGCTTACTATACCGGAATGTCCTCCATGGCCAGTGATTATTACATCTAGAATAAGAGATAGTAGCATGACGAAACGAACACCTTCTAGAACACACACGCATATATCAGTTGTTGATAGCCTATGTCATACAACACAACATGGTACCAGTTCATGCTGTAGGTCACTTTTATTGAACAGTGGGATCGATGTACATTCGCAGACTCTTGTAAGAATCAAGTCGTCCCCAGTAGTACTTTGTACAGTTTTCAGAGTTCTGGATGTCACTTGAACACCACTTAGATTTGCAATCATTTTCATTTTTTCCAGATTTCCATTTTCTAAAAGTGTATACAAAAATGCACCAGCTACCTGATTCTGCTGTCCCGTGACATAGCGAATTCCAAAATTGTCATTTAGTAAGGATGCGTACTGTCAACTAATACCTAAAGGTTTCTGACCTTTATTATCACGGCTAAAAGGTGTAGTCAAAGGCGCATGGCCAGTGTGAAAAGTAAACTGGCGTTTGATAAGGCGACACTTTTTACAAGCTCAAACATACGTGAAGGTTTGGTTTTTTCTGCAGATTAGTTTCTTTCAGTGGTTGACAATGTCCGGAATGCGTATGCAACTACTTTTTCGTACCGCTTTGCATCTGTGATAAAACGACATCCAAACTCCCATCAGATGCGTCTGTAGATATGAAAGTGCGGGCACGGCTCGTTATAACTGGATACCGTCGCAATAGAAATAATCATCGTGTGGATCGAATACTAGCTTTTTTCTTGTTCAGGATCTCACGTAAACACCTCAGTTTGCCATGTCAGTCTAAGCAAAGTGACAGAAAGGGCTGGTGAAATGTTTAGTCTCATAATTGAAATAGAGACCGAAGATGTGTTTCACTTGTTGTATAGTTTGTGGCTTAGAGCACTCCAGAATAGCTCGTGCATTCTCTTCGTTGAATTTAACACCGACACCTGAAATCACATCGTTGAGGAACTCGACTTCTCCGACGACCATATTCGAGGGTTAGTCTAGAAATCTTGATGATTTAAACGACTGAGCACAGAATATAAGTTAAAGTCATGGTTTTCAGAGAATTTCTAAAGATGAAAATATCGTTCCTATATGCGACCATACCTTTAAATCAGCCAACACAAGTGTATCGGACTGTCGTTATTCTGTTGGTACACTGCTGAGACCCAATGAGAGCACCACGTATTGATAGAGATCACCTCCAGTGAGGAATGTCGTCAAATGCCTTACTGAAAGGAGGGGGGCAATGCAAAAAAGTCATTAATCATATGCGGTTTTAGATGTAATGAAGTGAAATTTGTCTTTGTCAAACCGGACAGCTACTGATATTAACGGTATGGGACAACCCGGTTTGTCACAGAATTGATCAGTTTGTTGCTATAGGTGACAAAGGCTGTCATCCCAACGTGATCTTAAGCTACTAGGGCAAGTCAGCGTGATCGTATGAAAGCGTTGAAAGATTCGTTTGAGAGAGTCTAACAAAAGTATGGGTGTGAAGAACACTCAAGACAGTCTGCAGTGTTCATAACACCGCATCCAAACAGCAACACAAAATTACGATAAAATATGAGTCGTATATTGACGTGTAATCTTCTGAGTAACTCAGACAATGAAAGGATATTGGACAATTTGTCCTGACCACTCAAGGAAAACTCCGACAGCTATAACCTACGTCCCATTGTCAAGTTATCTTGCTGTTAACATTTGCTTGTACATAAACACTATAATCTCCCGTGAGTAGTAGAATCAACAAAGGCAAACATCGCACAAGCTGTTCAGAATCGTTTATCACCATGTATACTTTCAGTGGACAGGAACATATCGTTAATTCTGAACAGCAATTTACACAGCTTCATCCGAAGAAAGTACAAGCGATGACACCAAACTTTGAGCAACAGAAATGATTAACAAACGGTGAAATTTGAAACAAACTTAGGACGCTGCACGGTTAACAACAATGAACAATTGTTAAGTTCTTTTAGGACAGTAGCAAACGTTAATAATTCGTCATCAAATGAAATTTACGTGCGGTACCTCTTAACAAAGAGAAAACCAAAGGCTCTTCAGGGCAAAGGAATGCTGTCACAGTCGAAGCTCACGCATCGAGAGGAGGAAATGTCCATCGTAACGAAACAACTATCGGAAAGTAGCAAAAATTCATATCAGGTTCCTCTGACAAATGTGTCATAGGTTTCCAGAGAACCTAGAATAGTCAATAGGCATAAATCAACAACAGCGTAAGATGGCGGTCCCAGTCGAAGGGTCGCATTACGAGAAGAGGGAGACATGATACCACGAAAACTGTTGATCACACGTGAATGTGAAATAGAGTCTACGTCACAGCCTATGGTATATTGGACCTACTAAATAGCGGCATTATAAGGATCAGTCCCGTACTTCACAACTTTGTCTGTCCAAACACTAGATTTGATAGTCGTCCACTACGGTGACGCTAAGCATCACAGCAGTGCCATTGGGTTTGATGAACCAGCTCGCTGTTGGTACTCGCAGCTCCTCAAAAACTGACGTCCTCCGTGATGGGGTCAAACGAGTCACTTTTGACAACGTCCCTCAAAACTGGACACTGATTGGAAAGTAGTCTTTCCACTCGTGGGTGAATGAACTCAGAATATCTAGGACGCCCAACTGTGTTATGGCGTAGATGTAGCTGATCGGTGTGCACATGGAAGTGCGGAGCCACTACCGAACAGACTGGCAAATCGTACAGTACATAACTTTCAGCGTGTTTCGGTGCTGTCCGAGAAGGTAGAAGCGCTGATAGGGCTTCACGAGCCCATACAAAACCGTACGCAGTTGTAGTCAGTGATTGGCGGATGCTTTACTTTTGCAGGCGAAGGGGCCGCCGAGATAGGTTACCGTGTCCAAGATGCTTAGTGAGTGGACAATGTCCGGACCAAATTAAGTAGACTCATCAGCGATGGCTGTTGTGTTGTACTTATGGTCGCCACAGATTACCACGAGTTTGGTCTTACGCGTGTTGGTCTTCAGTCCGGATAATTCCAGAACACTAGAGGTGGCTGCAAGCTTCTCGAAAAGACGCGTCGATTTTTCTGTCAGGAGCGTCAGGTCGTCAGCGTCAGCGAAACCGCTGACCAGTGTATCTTAGAACTGGTAGCCAAGCTCCAGGTTGGGCTAGAGCCGACACCTCGTCCATCGACATGATGAATGACAGTGGCAATAGTGGGTTGCCTTAGCGAACATCACGCTGGGACCGGAGGACGGAGTCTTTAAGGGTGGCAGAAGCGTTCAGATAAGAATAAGCAATGTAATGTGTTAGAGATGAAGCAGCACCAAAATCCTGGACCCATCTGATAATGGAATTCTGCGGGATCGAATCGAATGCCTTGGATACGTTAGAAGCTGTACACAGGCTGAAAGATGTGATGCACGAGTTCTGGAGCAGCGCATGGAGTAGCAATGTCACCTCGAGGCAATCATCACAGTGTGGAAATGCAAATTGGATAGCTGACTGTTGCAAACGCGTAGTCCAACGACAAGCCAATATCTTGTGAAAGCAGCGTATCAACGTTGAAGTTACGGCGGTAGGTCTCAGTTGGGAGAAGGAGGGTTATGCACTTTCGGAACAAGCGTGGTGTGGGAGCGGCTCAGATAAATTGGACAACATTTAGTTAGCAGGAAGAGGTAACGACTTTCATACGCTTCAGATATTTGGGCAACAGTTTCTGCAAACCTGGAGCGGTAGTTTCCTTGCTTTTCAGAGTGCGAGAAATTTCCTCTCTAATGATCGGTTCGACTATGGACCAGTCCGGAGGCAGGATCATAAGTGATGATCACTCATCAATGTGCAGATGAACCGACAATACTGCGGACTAGTATTTGTTGGAATTATCCGGGAGGCCGCGGTTCCATTTGTTGGCAGTTCTTCAGTCTTTGACAAGACTGCTGAAGCAATATCTTTTTTGCTGGTGGTACAGAGTTTGGATTGCAGCGTAGTTAGTTTTTCGTCTCTGTTTTCTGATAGAGTAGATTCTCCCAGCGATACGAGAACGTCGTCGAGCGATCAGCTATGAGGTGTATGAAAAGACTTGTGACGCGTGCATCTTAAGGAGTGACTTTGCCTGTACCGTCGTAAAAGCGCTTGCATGAAGGCCGCGGGCAACTGTTATTTATTTATCAGTATGTATGAGAGCCTAGCCATTGGACTCCAGTGAGGTTATTGTTGTTTGAGCCAAACAGGGAAACCACTCGTTACGTTCAGCAGATTGTCACTCATTATTCGACATTATGCTTGGTTGTGAAGCGAAGATTGGATTGCAGTGAGGGCAGTATGTTTCTGCTGGTTCACAGCATCCCAAAGCTATCTAACTTACGACCAGGAAAATGTGACAGGAGCCGGTGATGAAGTTTGCGTTGAGTGAAGCACAACGTCGGCAGCTTATCGGTAAGTTTGAGAAGAGAATCCTATTCTTGCTTAGACCAATTCGATCCGGCGGCTTTCATGCGCCTGAGATTCCCCGGCTGAGTTTGACGAGATGTGCATGCTTCCTATGCTAACTGAGACCAATTTTGGTTAGAAAGCTGTGGTCAGATTGTGCACAGTCAAAGATTGGGGGAGGTTGAGCACCTAGTTCTTGTTCTGCACCATCTCTTTGTCGATGCATACGAGCAAGTGCCGACAAACCAGCGTTCGAGTTACATATCTGGCCACATTCTGAACAGATGTACCCCACTCGCCTAGGCTGTGTACTGGTAAATAACGGCGTAGGGGCGCTGGTAGTATTTTCGTTCCCATGGTCGAAAGTGACCAGCACACTGAAACCAGATGGAGTGGTTGGTCCTATCTGGAGTTGCTGAAAGCTTAGCCAGTCAGGGTTTACACCGAGACTGCCCAGTCGGCACCACGAGGAGGCAGTGCAGTGGAGTTGAGCGATCGTTACATACTACTCAAACAGCTGCTATTCAGTAGTAGGATCGGAGCATATATTTTGACATGCTAAAAGCCGCAGGAAAAGTGCAGGAAGGAAAATCAGAGTGCAGTATCACCTATAGGAGTCCCTGCTACTTGATGGAACTGAGCACTG
>JTDE01002638.1:0-19860 GCA_014338405.1 Paragonimus skrjabini miyazakii
GATTGTAGTGTGTAAAAAAGTCCGTTAGGAGGGGATGTGGCCTAGTTAGTGCCACTGTGCTTCCTTTATAGTCCCTAGACTCCTGCTGTATTAACGCTTGTAAGTTATAAATGACAAAACAATGTCGTCATTAAGTGGAAGTTAGAAGTTGTAGGACGGATCCGTTGAACAATTTTCTGACAACTTCATCCAGACAGCACCAGATATTTTCATACGTCCTAGAAGTTGAGGAGATATAATTAGAAACAAGACAGTCGGGGATGTGACTATTAGCCGTAAGGGAGTTTGAACTAGCAACCAAACTCTGGTTTAGAACGTTTTGAGATGGTAGTTGGATTCCTGAGTACTGGACAGCGAAAGTTTTCAAAATGCATTGCATTTTTGTTTGTTTTGAAAATCGCATCTAACAATTGCAGGAATAATGATCATATTGATGTCCCACAAGAATAATGCATGAATAATAATGATTGAAAGAGATTACAAAAGACATGCTTAAGAAATTACGAGTGATCTGTGAAAGCCGGTACAAATATCCGACAGGATAAAGCGGTAAACGTACCTGTTTCGCATTATTAGTTATTTTAGAAGTATGCTTCGTAATTGCCAGTCAAGGTTGGCTGGTGAATGTAAGTTGACTCTTGGGGATACCTGCTACAGGAATAATCAGAAGTTTCGTTGAATTTTGTTGGCAGGTTGAACTTTATCATGCCTCCCCCTTCAAAATGAATTTAGTTTTCAATTGAACACTACCGGTTTCAGTACTGTGACATGTAGAGTCATCGGAAGTAGCCAGGGATAACCACTATTTAAACGTAGATAGGGATTGCGGAGGTTGGTGCACCTTTGAAGCTTCGGGCTTACGTTTTAACACCGCCTGTGAGAGATCGGGGATAGCGTTATTGTGAATTGTCATATCCTTTCACAGAGATGGGACAGAACTGACAGTCTTTAAAGTAGGAGTTTATTCAGAACCAGGAAACGCGTACGGACATGTAATTCTCATGGAATTGTCTATATAGCATGTGGTTCAGGTGTGTTGACGCATAATGCTTCTGCGGAAACCTGCGACATATATAGGTTTGAGTAAACTGAAGCAGCTGGTCGAGAATAACGCAACGAGTGAACAAGAGATGTAGTATCGATACACGAAACCTAATTGCGAACGGGAGATCCGTAAGACTAAGCGACAATACAGCGAGACGGAAAGCAAGCGCTTAACGTGGATCGTACGTTCGAGTGCGCGGGGTGACTGTTGCTATCCATACTCGTTCAAATCAGTGTTCAAGCGCGTGCAAAGATCTGTAAAGAGCACGGATGACAATCGACACCCAAACAGAAAATGCTAAATAGATAGGTTCGCCACACGTATGAGTACGTTTTCGGATGCATGGAGTAGTTACTCAGTGTAGACAGGACAGTCGGTATAACAGCATTGAAATCGGCAACAACTGTACGTATAACTAAAATTTTGTGGTCTTCGGTAAGCGAGCTTCCGCTGGTTCTCACTAAGTGACGTACTCGTTTATTCACTCCCATCGGATGGCAAATATTAGATGCTCGTCACTAAAGTACTCCCATGAACCTGGACGTGATGATTTCCAGTCAATTCTGTTAGTTTTAATACAGCACATGCTTACTTCGTTACTGTTTACAACTCTGAAAAGTGAGGAGTGTGACAGAAGATGATTCCGTAACAGAAGGTGGAGTTAAACTGACCTTTGTTCGGTTGTCGACCGGGCAACAGTGTCAACAATCCGGCCCTTCACAAAGGTGGGTGTTTCTTAAAGAACTGACCGACGGGTGAAGTTACTATCATTTGTCGGCTGGTAGGTTTTCTCGTCGGTTTTGTGTCATGTCAATGATAGCTGGGTATATCGATGGGAACACATATCAAACTTATGATAGTAGTAGCAGTGCATATTGTGTTTAGTGAGAAACCTCGTTGTTTCGGAAGGTTTTGCGAGATCTGGTATGACGCTTGACCTTTTCGAGACAATCTGAACTCCACAGTTTGGAGCTAACAGATGCCGAGTAGTTGTCCTCACAAGGGATAACGGAGTTAATCGAAGGCGTGCAATATTACTTGGTGTAGTCCGCCGATGCATAATCCCATAATCCTAGTAGGAGCGAATTAGATGCCAACGGTTAAGCACACGACTAGTCGTGTAATTCTAACGTAATCAGGAAAATGAATGCTTTTGCTTCTAGTCTACTCTGGACGGAACGGCAATAAGATTGTTGGAAGAATACATGAAAGTATATGCTCAAAACCCGTCAAAGTTTAACTGCAGAGTGGCTCGTAAGATTAGACTACGAAGGTGGACCATCTGATTGCATGATACTGTTTTGTAGTGTCGTAGAGCTTGTGGTCGTTAGGACAGTGATGTGGTCACTGTAGTCATCCCATGATCACATCAGGGAATTTCACTTTTTCACTTAGTTGTTGACCACCACCCAGTGCACTACCCAATGGGCCATTCAGGAGTGGTCAGTCACATGACAGGTGCGTTTGATAACTTTTGCGAGTTAGTTAACCAAGAGAAACTAGTGTTTGCTGAACTTAAACAAAACAAAAGGTAGATTGACAATGCACAAGTAAATGGACAACAGCAAATAACTGACCGACAACGAGGAACAACAACTCTTTCTGATAACTGGTTCTGAATTACACAAAGATGGTCATGACTGCGGTAGTGATTTACCGAAAGTCAGCACCGTCTGGCTCACACTTCAAGATGACTCACCAGCCGTTGCTCAGAATCATTGACTTGGTAAACCAACCGAGTGCTCACGACATGACTGCATGCACACTGCATTCCTATTGGACAGCATTTTTCAATCAAAGAGCGGGTTACGTTCATCATCTTTAACATAAATGCAACTTCAAGTTGAACGTTACTAGCACTTGATTTCGGCTCTCGTATTCCTATAGGATTTCCATTCATTCTATTTTGAAGAGAAACATCGGACTCAAGTTTCGCCTTTGCTACAGCTCGTCAGTGGTAGTCACGGTTTAGATTTGAACTGTGGCCACTGTTTCATTAGGCCACCGTGTTGACCACTGTCACTGATTCCACATTAAGTCGGACAGTTCATCTGATTGTGAAAGCTGCGAGCAAATGTCAATGATGCTTAACTTGAGGTTAATCAAATCAGATCGAAGTAATCAAGTCACCAACCTAAAATATTTCACAGCAAATTTAATGTACTCGTATATCTCGACTCAGTTTACAGAATTTAATCACGGGGTTAGCCAGAGGAGTTAACAAGTAACATCCGTGTCCCTTATCAAGACGATCGGGCAAACTGATCATTACTCACAAGGGAAAGAGGTTGAGAGTTGACTTACGGTAATTCAGTCATGCATAATGTGAGGTCAACTGCGCAGTGATCAGCACTGTTGTCCCATGAAAGTTTAGTGCGTACGTGCACCAAATTAACACTTTCTCAGGTATACGCAGCAATACCAGACGCGAAATGAGAATACCGATAATTATGGAGACCGAAAGTATATTATGCGATAATTACAATTGGTCTCGATCAGAGCTACACGACACCGATACGCGAATCAGCTAGGGAGGCTAAAGATCCGACCGTCGATTGCGCAAGCAAGCCGGAAGAATGTATATGGCGCGATAGGCGCGCATGGGCTGACAAGCATGCAAACAAACAAACGGGTTCGCATGCATCAAGCAGACGGCAGGCAAAGATACTTAAGGTCCTATGTACAATGTGAACTACGATTTTGGGAAGGATTTTACACACCGTACATCAGGCAGACCGGGAGTATTTCCAGGTCACTACAAACGTATGGTTGGAGTTCAACTCCTAGTCTTATCAAAACTATCTATCATCGATATGTTCGATCGCAACTTACGAACAAGTTGGTTAGTACATTTCAAAAGCAAGTACAAGATTACAGTTTTGTTCTCGGTAGAGTTAAGCAATAGTGCACATTCACGCCACGGCCACTCAGTTTTATTAAGTGTAATGGATGTCGTTAGACTATGTCCTCTTGGGAAGAGGCCCACCGGTAGTCGAAATGAAAATAAAATTAAATCGATGACAGTTTGGAATGGTCACTGCTTTGACTGAGGCACACGTAACCTTAACCATTCGAAAGCAAAACCCTCCACTTCGCTTTGTTTAACTGAGGCTTTCCTACACGCTAGAACCAATTGCTTGCCAATCAGCAGTGATAACAAAGCGTTTCGTAGTTGGTTGAAAATATTATGAGTAGCTTAGTCATGCATGATCCGAGATCAACTGCATCAGTCAAGTGAAAATAATCTGGGTACAACCGAGTGGATACTCAGTGCTAAGTGACTGATTGATGTGAAAACGTTTGTACGACGTATCACGAAGTGAATTCCTTTCATGCACTCTTTCCACTTGCATGCAACCACTTAGACTAGATGAAGGGATGATCGGCTGGAAAACGAGAATAATTACCCTTGGTTTTCTAATACTGCCTAGACCTTGGTTATGGGAACCAATGTGAGCACGATGAAACTGGTAAACCCCTCTTGATTTACACTGGAGGATAACAATGAGTGATTATTGAAACTTCAATACCTTTAAACAGTTTCACTCGACTGCACGTCGTTATCACGTTGAGAGATGGACTGACTTCGGGTGATCTCAAGTACACGTTCAGACATCGAGGAGACCGACCTTCAGTTGATTGATAGACTACTATTGCCTGATTGACAATCGCCTTGACCGTGGCTTCTTGGCTGGCCTTTCCGATCATTTGTTTGTTCTCCCAGTGCACATCTGTCCCATTTCGGGGCGACAGGTTAATATCCCAAATGGGTCTCCGATAGCATTGAAGTAGATTATCGAAAATAAGAATTTTAGACGAATTGGCACAGGGAACGACACCATTACACAGCTCTAAACATTGTCCGGCTAGGTGACACAGGGTATGCGCGCATTTCAGGTCAACTCATTCGGCTCCTTTATCCCAGTACTTTAACGAACATGATCCATAATCTACAGCTGTTGGTTGTTGGGATACATCTCAGCGACTGAAAGCCATCGCATAGCTGGGAACTAACACGCAGCAATGGGTGCAAATTAGCGAAATAAAAATACTAACATTTCCTAATGGAGTGTGTTATCCCGATAGATCTGTCCACATCCGGTAGGTAATAAAGGATTATATTCCTGAGTTAATGAAAGACTGGTCGAAAACTAACAATTATCCCATAGCAGTTAATAAACGTCATGTTGATCTGCAGTTTTCCAGCGTCATTTGTGGACTGTGATGTGACGTTATATAGCCTAGTTGCAAAAATGATAGGCGGCGCATGTCACTTCTCAGTTTCGTGGTCTTGTTATCTAGTAGTGTTGTACTGTTGTCTATAAATATGTCCTTTTGCCACTTCTAATCATTATATGATGCTACAGCGGAGATAAAATTTCACGTTTTCGAGGTCGACGTGTGCTAATCCTTCAAAGACTTTAACTAAGTTGAACCGCCTTGTTACCTATAGACTTGTCTTATCATGAAAAAGCATATATCCAGCATGTGAATGTCACTCATATTTCGGGTTGCACTAAACATCTGCATTATAAGAAATAAAAAAACGTCAGTTGGGCAAATTCGATCTACAAACGCATGTCCACACACGCGTATACTTGTTCAAATCAGCTGAGTTGAGGGTATAACATGCTTCTTGCAAATCTGTGTCTGCACATAAACTGATCCTCTAGACATGTACAGTAGATAAGCGTAGATGCTCTAGATGGTGGCTTAGAATCGATCCTCTGTTCTGCCGAAGGCAGGTCGGACATGCAGACCCTCGGTTGGCACTTCAACGATCTCACCGGTTTCAATTCGGTGTCAACACAGGTAAGTTTAAGGCGTATACTGAGATTGTTGAAACGATGAGTATCGGACCCTTTTGCTGTGACAAAGATTTTACAGCCAGGATCTCTAGTTGAACATCACCCACAACTGATCGCAGCTGTCATATTCCCATAGACTTTCCAGTCAGTCCATTTCGAAAACAAGCACTAGACTCGGGTTCCGCTCTCATTGGAGCTCATCAGTAGTGTATATCCTTGCCACTGCCGGAACTAGAAATCCGGCCTCGCTTTTTATGAGGCAACCGTGCGATCAACTTGAAATTGTCCGAATCCCCCTCTACTCATCAGTATTCAAAAATATCACCTGGCAGATTTAATGGGATCGGAGATCTCGACCTGTCTAGGAAGTCCTAATCACGGGACTATCGATTGGAGTTAACAGACATTAACTGTGTCTCCTCTTGAGGCGATCGGGCAACCTGATCATTACTCACAAGAGAAAGTGGTTGAGCGTTCACGTATGTTAATTCGGTCGTGCCTAACGTGAGGTGAATTGCGCAGTGGTAAACACGGTTGCCTCATGAAAAGCGTGGCCGGAGTTCTAGTCCGGGCAGTGTCGAGGATATGCATTACTGATGAGCTCTAAGGAGAGCGGAACTCGAATCTAGTGCTTCTACTGTTCGAAAGGGGCCGACTGGAAAGTTCATTAGAACGCGACAGATGCGATCAATTGTGGGTAATCTACAACTTATATGAAACAAAATTTAACAAATAATCACACGAAGCTGATGCTCATTAGGAGAGATTATTACATCAGTGAAACAGGTTGGTTTTCAAATTCGTGAGTCTTTTTAAATACTGTAACAAGTTGGATTATCAATTTGAAGCTGTTTGTTTGCTAGAGGAAACTCTTCTCACACTGACGGTATAGTTAAATCTGGTGATGAATTAGTTATTTCTCCAGATTTCCGTAGAATTCATAAGTCACACTTGTTGTCATGAAGTTTTTACAATTACATGATATAATACACAATTTGTATATGGATGAATAATCTAAGTTACCTAGGTCGGTAAATGTCTCATGGGATGTGAAAGGTCACGGTCGAATGGAGAGATGTTGTGCTGTTGGTTTCAGCACTGAAGCAGCGCGTGTGCCAGCAATGGTTTACACTTGCGCAGGATTCAAGTGATTACGGGATGAATAGCCATGAGAATTGAAGGGTGTGCATCAAGGAATGTAGTGGCGATGGGTTCAACTGTTGACAACAGCTGTACTTCGATCGATCCGGTGTGGACTAGCGGAACGTATAAGTGATTCGAAAAGCTTTGTTTTGTTTAATTCGCTGATTACTAATAGACACGTGGGATCGGGTTGCACTGAGAATAGGCTCAACCGAATCATTGCGGAGTCATTTCAGAAAGTGCTTACGAATCCTTCCCAGTGGTAGTTTTTTTCCTCCAATCCTTTCCAACCGTGTGGTTCTTCCAAGGTAACTGACTTGACAATAGCAGGTGAAAGAGTAGATACAAAATACACAGAGACATTGCACAAAGTGTTTACAGTCTATATGTCAAGTTGGGTGAATAATCAAACATCGAATCCGGACTGTCAAGTCTATCATTATTCTGGTCAATCATCACCACGGTTACCGTTTTCAATTTTGAGCCGTACTCGTGGATACTATGGCTTGGGTTGCCGGAAAGCGGTATGGATGGTCGCGAACTCTCCAGCCTGGCAGACGGCGTCCACCAGTCTTGCTCATCTGGAAGGTCAAGGCTTTCATGTCGCGTGACCACGTCTTCACCTGACAGTCTTAAGTTTCTTACAACCACCGGAAGCCAAACTGGAAAGTGAGAAGTGTGTAGACGCTCCGTCAGCGTAAGGAGTACATGACCCAACCAGCCAAGGCTGTGCATTCTCACTGGCTCGGTTACCGCTCGCGAACTTGCACATTTCCTGAACACACACTGACGGACTGTCGCACTGATCACACAGTCGGCCCTCTTAGTACCGAGTAACTGGCGGAGATAACGGCGATCGAATACTACGAAACTAGAAGCATCTTATACATGAATAAGCCAGGTCTGTGCTTCATAGAATAAAATCGAACACCCAAGCGCATTGTGAACTCTACATTTAATCGACAAATGAACGTTTTTGCGACACCATACGTGACGGAGGTTGGCGAATACACTACGTGCTTTAGCTATCCTCGTGGATGCTTTGTCAGCAAACTTTCAAGCTGACGAGGTAATACTACCCAAGTAGATGGGACGGTATAAAGTCTCCAACGACTTGACAACAATAGCAAAAACATTGTCAGTGCCCACCCAATCTTGTAAAGACACCACATTACACAACGCCGATGCTTCAGTGTCCGTCGAAAGACGAAGGTACAATCGGTGTACCCGCTAACCAGCCATGATCGTGTCTGTTCTTCTCTCATCTAGCCTGATCTGTTTTAGAAGTCGCTGCGTTATGAGACACGTGAGCCTCATGGGTGCGATGGAGACCAGGCTAATACTGCTGCGACTGTTGTATGTTTTGGCACAACTTGTGAAAGTGGGACTGACTGTTGATAAGCAACAGTCTTGAGACAGCACTTCACTTTCCCATATGGAAGGGAGGAGTTTAGTCAGTTCAGACGACAATCTTTTACCTTCATCTTTGTAAAGTGCTCAAGAAAGGAGGTCCGGAGCTGAGATTATATTACGTTTCATTAGTTGAAGCATCAAAATCATTTTGGTTTCTCACAGAGGATTTGAAGTGTCATAACTAACCACAAGTGCGTCTTCATCCACAATTGAATAAGTTGGCTCAGGCTAGCTGAACAGGTTTTCAAAGTAATCAGCTTATCAGTCAAGTTTTCGCACAAAATTGCAGATTCATCAACCATCTTCTACACATATGGTCTCACTAACATCGTGTCAAAAATGAGTGGAATCGCTAGTCACGGAAAACAATACTCAGCTATTTCATGACAAAATTCTTTTTCTATCTCTTTGGCTTCCTGGAAAAAGTAAACTTCACGGTCCTTATGCGGAGTATTTGTAAGTATGCCTTTCAGTTCACGATGGTCTTTTTCTTTTTCGGAGTGATGAAGATCAGTAGACGTTTCTGCATAATTTCTGTTGAATCAGCAGAAGTGCACTTTTATCGTATCTGTCTTGGAATAAACTTTTCGAAAAGAGGTTCGCCCAGTGCTCGCTTCGGTTATCCCAGTGTTATGACCCATGCAGTTTAACTGTCAGTGCCGTTTGATAGGTGTTTCGTGTATTCACGTTGTTCAGTTTCCATTTGAGTACCTTGCGTTTATTAACGGATGTTCCCTGACTGAACGATAAAACGAAGCACTCACAAACGACAACATGATCTGAGTCAGGGTGGTCATTTCAAAATGAACGACGATCTTTAATAGAATGGCACAACCGATAACCGACGGCAATATGATGAATTTGTGTCCAAGAGTGAGTTGCACAGGCTGATGTCCGTGTGACGCATTACTGTATTTTGCCGAATTGTGCAACTAAATAGGCAGAGTCCATCAGGTATGCATAACTAGTAATCAGTTGCCACCGTCACTGCGTCACACTGCGACACCGAACATGCCATTTGACCGCTTCTCTTTCAAAGAAAGTCGACCGAGTCGTGTTTTCATAACACCACCAAGTATGATTATGTCGAAGTACTTAGTTTGTCCCAGAGAATCAAACAGGGCATCGTAAAAGGCGTTCTTGACAGCATTTGACCCACAGTCCGTTGGAACGTATGGCGGTATGTCAAACAAACAACGCTGTTCTGGTGTGTGTCGACGTGCTCTGACTAAAGTGCTAAGTATATCGGCGCACTGACGACCATTAACTGCTGTCGATTCGAGCGGCCTCTACTCTGCCTTAGAGCTCAGTACAAACTTCACTCCAACTTGACCGCAAGATTTTGCCTCATCAGCACCATAGACCTTAAGAAAAAACCGCTAACCCATAATACTATCTAACGGTGAACTCAAGTGAAGGACAATGATAGGATCGTGAAGGCTTCTTATAGAAACACAGCACATATCAACTTCCAGACTCGACAGGTGACTCGCTAGGACGGCTTCTGATCTGTTTCTCAAGGCATTCGAATGCTAAAACCGCCAATCTTTTCCAGCTGTCTTGGCTTAAAGAAAAAGTGAACAGCAACGGAGAAGGAAGACGTTAAAAATGAGTGGACTAGTTTGTCAAGGCAACGATAACTTCTGATACCTCGTGGTCGTTTACGCTGCGGAAGGAGGTTGGCTTAAAGGACCCCACTCAAAGTATCTGAAGCAAAAATCTAACTTGTGAAACAACAGAAGATAGGATCTTTATTGGGATTCTACTCGCAGCCAATGACTCAAGAGTCCTACCCATTTGGTGATGAGAAACTTCCCCTGTCCGGGGGTGTTGTGAATTAAATAATGTTGTCTGATTCTGATCAACGCTGCGGGCATAAGCTACATCAAGCTTCTAGAAGATAACAAACTGTGTTTCGGTTTTATTGGATAATACGCCGGTTGTCATTGGGCGACTGGAATGCTCTTTTATTGAAGATACATCTTTAACTCCCTTCTTCTATAATCAGAAGACAGCAGTGCAGCACTACAAATCGTGTCTCACAACCTGTGTACTCTCACGTGCTCTGTAGTGCGACATACTATTCTATGAGTGTAACTGCCTTTCTTCTGATTGCTCCTCTTTTTCAGGCCTGACACGGTTATACCTGAAAGAACCGATATACTAGTCGGCATAACTCTCGAACTTAATGAATTGTGTAAGCTTGACCATCATTGCAAAGTAGCAGAATAAGCTAATCACATAGCACATTGCCCAATCCCAAAGGTAAAACGTAGTTTTGAAAAACTCTTACAAGGTATGTACAATTCTGCATTAGTTACTGGGTTGAGGAAATAGATCCAGCAGAATAGTAAACGACCCACTTTTTAGTGAGTAAAATGAGATATATACTCTTGCAAAGAAACAGTTTTTTTCGGACCAAATTTGGTTGATTCGTGTCGTAACGACTGTAGAGATCACACAAGGACACAAAACCGCCCTTGGATAATATTTAAAATGTGATGCTCAACTAGTCTTGCCATGGGTTCATATGTGTGAATCATCTTGTATTCCAGCCATGTCTAAACCCTACAAGTCTGGCATTATCCCCAACACGCATGCATTAGCGTTGTTAGGCGGCTGAAAACTCTTATAAGCATATTTCTGTCCATTCTTTTCGTTTGAGTCACCTATAAATAATAACAGCATTTCCCCGGACATGTATTTCTTCGAGATATAGTCCTCATAACATGCTGTAGGTGACGGTTGATCGATGGTATGTTCTCTATTTTAGATGATCTTCAGTTTTTTTGAGGCCCTGGTTGATATACATGTGTATGCTACCGATGACTGGTATTAACAGTTACAATTGTTTTGTTCACTCAACCACAATCACATCGATCAAATTCTGTAAAGGGGAAGTGTGACCATAGGGAACGTTTTATTTGAAGAAACTGGTTCGATTTTCACAGAAAGTATTTCCATGCTGGGAAGTTGAGCGCTCAACAACATTCTTCAGCAAATAGCTTTCTACAACACAGTTGGATGTATATGCGAATGAACACTGATAAATGCCGCATTGCTTTGAATGATATAATATGTCTTGATGATTAATTCAAATAGAGGCAGTCAGAAACTCAACAGAGTGTATAGTTATGGTTAAACCGGTAAACTGGGTGAAGAGCATCCGTTACTGATCAGGACGGTGAATTTTCAGTGTGATAACTTTCTAGCTCAACATCACGAAAGACAATCGATAAACGCTTTAAAATATTGAAATATCACAAAGTCAATGAAGAAGTACTTTTGGCAGTGCATAGCAAGGAAGACAAGTTAAAAGTCTTGTTTCAGGTTTAATCGAGAACCATCCGTCTTAAGTCACTTAAGAAGCAAACGCGTTTCTGTGGTTAGCTGAGTTCATGAAAACATAAAATCAATTTCATCTCTAATAACAAGTTTGTAACCACAAAGTGCAAACCAATAACTAACGTTTAATGACAGATTAACAACACTGTCGAACAAAAGCTTCAACCTCTGTCAGTCAGTAAACAGACTGTCATCACGACGCTTATCTACGCTTGTAATCCAACTCCGTCGATAAAAGATGAAGCTTTTGAAGAGCTGATATGAATAAATTTAAAAGTAACAGCAAAGCAAGATTAGAAAGTTACTTGCTAAAACTATCTTAAGAATCAACGAAAAAGATATCCTAAACAAAACGAAGCGTCATATGAAGACACACTTTTTCTAACTCTGTCAGAAGCAAAGTTAATGTAAAAGCTTTTCGATAAATTATAGATAATCGTAAGTTCTAAACAGTTGCAAGGTTTCTAATTATTGGTCTTCAGCAGCAATAGAATAAAAGCGAATAAAAACGGACGCAGTTTTTGACATTTCTTGAGGCTAAGGATCTTTTCAACATACTTCTAACGGTCTATTAAAGGTCCAGATTTGTGGACCAGCACGATAAGTATTGAAGTCTATCTTGCAGATCATCTACAACTCGGTTATTCTTACGGGGGCTATAGAGTACCAGATTTTCGATGTACTACCGCAACAATCTTAATGACTCAGACAGAGGACAGCTAGTATACCACAACAGTGAGAAACGAAATAAACTCTACCTCCTCCGAACCACCTATTGCTGTTTACTGTCAGTAAATAACGTTAACGTCACGCCGGTAGCATCAGCAACACCGTTAAAAAGTCACGAAGATAACGCAGTAAACACGAATCCCTAAGAAAACACAAAGTAGAATAAATTACCTCATACATACATTCAAGAAGAAACAAGAAGGCTTTAGTACGAATTGACAGAGAGGAGGAAACGTTTCAGACGCTCAAACATAACTCTTTTCAGTAGCATGCTTAGAACAAAATACACGCAGCGGGACGAATTACACTATACTTGGATGTCCATACAAGTTTCAAAATTTACGTTTTTTCCTTTTTTTCAACGCCTGAATAAAAATAACCCTCATTAGTTTGGTTTAAACTAGCTGACGCTGGATAGCTGAAGATAATCGTAGAATTCATTAACCATGGGAATTATGTCAGCTCGATGGTCCGTCTAGTGAGATCAAAAACTGTATGAATAAAGCCTGGACAGAGTTTGCCACTCTATGCCGGCTGCGTGATCTGCATTTTTATCTGAAGGGCAGTATGCATAATGCTACAGTATAAGCTATTCTTTAATGTAACTCCGAAACTTTGTTAGTCCCAGTCGAGGATCTACACACACACACACACACACACACACACACACACATTGTTTTTGACCAAGAATGCCACCGCAACATTAACAAAATGTAATGGGAACAGCATATTAATAATGATAGGGTTCACCGATGCTTATTCAGGTATGGCGGATGATGCCGACTACCGACTGTAACATTACCCTTTCACAAGTTTCATTGGCTCAAACACACCTTGCGTGTATCAACCTATCAGTTTCCATTTCGTGCCTTGCGTTAGGTTGGGCTGGATGTTCCATTCGGGTTGCCAACGAGTGACCTGAGTTTACGGGCATAGACACTTTGATTTCAAACATTGCTTCAGCTATGCAGACAACGAGCGTCTTTAGTTGGCAGCTGTGTTGGTCAGGTTTATAAGCACACTCAGTGTCAATCCTGTCGTACACCTTTGTGTTCCCAAAAAACTGTTTTTATTCATTCAATAGTCACTTCATTCTTTGTCGTGTATCTGTCTTCTCTAAATTATCCACGGTCTTTTTGCTACATTCGTTTTGACACCGATGTCAGATATATGCATTTAGTCTAAGTATTACACACATATATATATTGAGCTACATGTACAAAATCTTAGCATTAATGAGGAAACTCCAGCAGACTTCCCCCCTTTAAAACTCAAATACTGTCTTCCTATTCTGCAAACGGTTAAGAAATACTGTTCGATAATCATTTCAAGATGGAAAAGCAACCGAGAAACCCGTACTTAAGTACATATTTGCCAACGTCCAACTTCAAAAAGAGGATTTATTGTAGATAAGTATCTAGCATTGGACGTGTTGCGCTTAGCGCTGAAGAAAATATGTGAATTTCAACAGACAATTTCCAAGGTATTCAAAATAATGAACCATAACATTTTCGAGGAAAGTGCAAATCCAGTTGACTATGAAACTTCAAGAAGTTCTCAGAGGTGAACGCCTGATTAAATAGTGGAAATGAAAAAGCTTGATAACTTTGCTGTGGTCTTGTAGTCAGGATTATACTTTCTTAACTACAGTTCGTTACAAGGTTCCTACGGACCATATCGTCGAAAACCACAACAACATGCATACATTTGTGAGGTGACAATCAGTCGATAAACAGTCATCCACGAAATTCTTCCCTCCAAATCCGACATGGTTAACATGACATGTAACATGGACTCTAGAAAGAACATCTAAAAGGTAAACATGTAGTCTTTAATAGTTGATACAACAAGTTTTGTCACAGTGGTGCCATTGCCATAACACCAACCCAAAGCGTTCTGTTGTGCAGTGTACTAGAAATGATGTGGCACTATATACTGTCATTTTTCGAGGTAACTCAACTTTCAAGGCTTTGTATCAACAACAGGGTTTTGGTAACAAATAAATCAATCCACTACTTAGGACTTTCTATGATTACTGTCGTTTTCAGCACTGGAAACAGATATCTTTCATGATTCTTAGCACAAGATATATTTTGTCTCCATTTGCATCGTCATTACTAGGCAGCACACTCCAGTGAGACAAACATTCATACGAGAATGTGACTCAATGAGGTGAAAGTGAAAGCGATCAGATTGACACTTCGTTTCGTCCCACGTAATCCATCGGTCACCATTCGCAGGTACTGTCATGTGGTTTGCAACAACTTCTACTTGATATACACCAGCCCAGGAACGATGTATTCCGAGCCAATTGCACTTATTAATGGGTCATTCCGATGAAGTCGTTAAGAATGAACTCCTCCCACGAAGAAGTTATCCCGAGACAATAGATTCGAGGACAGCTTCTTTCACGGACAAGTCGTTCAGATGCATTTCTACCTATTGTAACTCCTAAAATTCACCACTTGCATCAAAGTCAAAATTCGTCTAGGTATCAGCTTGTACTGTGATTCGATTCCATACCACTTTCGACAGTTTGGCTCTGTAGCTACCCTTCAGAGTGTTTCACGCTAATTAATCAACTACATCCCGATCGACTCCAGTGTAATTTTCTCTACGGTGTTTAAGCATCCTTCCGGTCGCATTTCAACGCCCCTGCTGAGTTCGGTCCTTTAACAACAGGTCATTGGTTCTGAGAAGTTTTTGCCTCGTTAGTCACACATACACCCACAGTGTATGCATCGAGTACAGGCAACAAAAACTGAATGTGTAAGAATGTATTCAAGGTGGCCAAAACGTGAACAAGAATTATCGACTTTAACTATCTATCGTAAATTATGAATACATGCGGTAAACGAACAGAAAACAATGACTAGTGACGGCATTGCATTAAATGTTAATTAATGGACGCGTACTAGTATGTTTGCATTCAGGTTGTAACCAATCACTTCAAATTGCATTTTAATTTAGTATAACAAAATATACCTGACGTTGCGCAGCTACTTATCGTACAGACCACTCCTTGATTGCTTTTGTCTGCAGATGGTATCCTCAGTCCGTAATCATTCAGATTTGACTGCCGGATTCAGCCAGACTTCATCAGCACTACTTTAATGCATCATTATGCTCACTTTTCAAAATGGCATTATATGACCGGTTTCATCTTTGTTTAGACTCAGGGAAACGAAACTGTCTGATCTTTGACCAGCTAGACTTGGTTAGCATTATCTTGAGCACGTAAGCAGTATCGGCTCATGTATTGATTTCTTAAATCCTTGCTGGCATCCAACATGACCAGATACATTGTGTTGGTTGATCTGATGATTGCATCTGATAATTTCTACGGTTAGCACCACATCACAAATTGTGATACAGTTTTTTTCAACGGCTGGTGAATATTTTTCAATCGATCCAGAAGGAGCGTACGTTTGTGTGGTCATAGTGCATGCCTAAATCCTGAATCAGGCACTTCACTTTCTGGTACCGCATCCTTACCGGGTCACTTCTAATAGGCTGGTGTTTCAAACAACGCTTCATACTGGTTAAAGCTTATCTGTACTGTATAACCCTACATCAATCACGAACTTGATTCCAGTACAAGTGCCCGTTGGGCTAACTTTCTTACATCCACTCTATTAACCTCGAACAATGGGCTTATGAACATCGACTTGCAATAAAGCATACCCATTTCTCAACCTAAACGATTGTCTTGATAGCAGTTATAATAAAACTTTCGTTGATCTCCGTGGATAACCCAGTGATAAAAATATCACAGTGAAAACAAACCCACAAATTTAACTTGTTTTGAAACGTTTTCGCTTTTTACTGTCATACCGAAGATAATGAGTATTATGTGTTGAAAACGCCTAAGATTGTACTACAGGTTTTTAAACCAAAGCTTTGATTTTTCCGAGAAAGTCGGCTAATCTGAGCAATACTGGTAAGTAATTTTGACTGAGTGTTCACAGATATCATGCTTCGGTGATGCACAGTGTACGACCTATGGAGCACGTGCAAGTCTGCACATTTGTTTAGCACGTACATACAACAGAGTTCCCTCCTAGGATGGACAAGAAATATGTTTAGTTGGTGAGATATCACAATCACAAAACTCTCGGCCACTGTATCTTTTTCAAAAGAACTCCGGAAATGGATTTTTAACTATGAGAATTGCGAACGAATTTTAGCGGCGCTCAGTTTGTAACAATCAAATAGACGAACAACTCATTCATAGGAGTAGCATTTAGTGGCCCCCAACACAAACCGTCTACATCTTAAAGAAAAGTCTTCTTCCTAAATATGTCGTTTTTATAAGAAATGGGACGACCAATCAACAGATGAGGTCCAGGTAACATTTATTTCTCAACAACCTGTCTTTAACCTGTGTTCTTTAGGATTGAAATACTAACATTTCAGCACAGATTATGATTAGAGATCGATCAATATTCGACATAGCAGCAATCTTCTTGACTGTATTTCACTCGTTGTCGGCCTACTTTATCTGGAAGCGATTGTCTTTGTTATAATGTTCGGTGAGTTGTTGTAGGCACTTCCCTTGCTCGGCCCATTTCAGCATCTTGTGTATTCAGACAATGAGTCAGCAGCTATCTGTTGTGACTAAAATGGGCAGTGGGTCGCTGAGTCCACAAGCTTGCCGCGACTTGAAAATCCCTCTTGTCAGTTGAGCTAGGCTGCAGGGCATTGGCACCTGGGGTTATAGAGATATGTGTCTCATAAGTGAAAGGTGATTCACGAAACGCCATCCTCGTAGATGTTCATTGTAGTTTTTCTACACTGATGCATTATTTACTGCAAGCAAATGCGAGTTGAGTCAGGTTCACCGCAGCTGAAGGGTTTAACGCTGTATAAAGTCGATTTTGTCTTCTGGGCAAAACCTTCATTTTACTGAGGTTCGTGACGGCCACAGGTAGGTGCAGTTTACACCAGTTTAGTCCGCGATCAAACTTTTCAAACGACTTTTGCCCTGCTACCCAAATTATTAAATTCAGCTAAACTAATGGCTTCCAAGCAAATTGTAGGTGTTTGTCACATCTTGTTTTCACAATAATGACAACAGTGCAACGTAGATCGCGATGAAGTCAAGTTCATTTCTGGTTTTAACCTTAATTTTCAAGAAACTAGAAAAGCTTATTTGGCAGATATACGTTGCAGTAGGTGACAGTGGACCATCGTTAGTTTTCTTTATGTGAATTGACTATTCGTCGTAGCAAACGAAAACATTCAGCACATTGTCTGAGTAGATTAATTTCCCTGATTTCGATTTTATGTTGTCAGATTGATCTTCCTTGGAATATGTTAGTGTCATTTTCAATTTACAAAATTGACATTATTTGTTTAGCTGACCAAAATCTCGCTTATGAGGTTATCAGATCTTGATGTGCATTAGTTAATGTGACGACTGAAGTCCTTCAACAAATACTGTAAAATGGAGTCTAGGTCAACTAGAGATGTTACATGGATATCTTACAATGGTGGGCTTGCTAAGATCTGTTCTGTAGAAATATTTTTGCTCGAAAACATTAGGTTTTGTCTGAAGGAAGTGCTATTTCCACAGAACCCAGTAGTTATTTTACCACAACACTGCAAGCTGAAATTGAGTTCACTATAATGGTTAGCTGTAATAATCAAATACATCAGGTTCTTCTGAGACAGTTCAACAATTTATAAATCTTTCCATGAAAAACTGTTCCACTTGATTTCGTAGCTTGTAAACTCGTCCTGAAACTGCGCATCGGTATAGAGGGCGCATCTCTGAATGATACAACATTTGTTAGCGTGATACCATTTGAAACACTGGAATGTAACGCTTCATCTTTTATTAAGAAAAGTACAACCTACATGATGTCAATTTGTACGGAATAGAAGTGTGGTCCCACTGGCTTCGTTGTTAACTTTTATGTGCAAATTAAAACAGTGCATAATCACATCGTCTCCGTTCAAGTTTCTTATCCGCAGACAAAACGTGCACCACTTCTCACCATCAACAAAGTTTCATTGGCATCGTGAGGACAATAATGTTTAATCTAGAACATTTTCAGCAACAAATTTTTTAAAATTTTGCAGCATATTATTTCACCATTCTGTAGACGAAACTGAATTACAGAACGTTAAGTGTATTTGGCATCTCAAAATCGTTAACGACGACATCGATAGATAAATATTTTTTGCAACAATGACTATCGGTTTTCTTAAATTTCCCCGTAACTTGTTCCAAATCTCCTCCAAATCAATCGTACTTTCTTTTATTTAGAGAGTAATATTTTTCCAAATATTTTCCGGCTTCTTAACCACCTATTGTCTTAGCTATTAAATTAACAGCAAGTATAACAGTTTCTCCTGGTCCTTTAAGAAGTTTTTGCATTTTGAGATTTCTAATGCAATTTTAAAAAACCAGTGGTATTGTTCCCAAGATCAAACGATAGAATTTGTGGTATTTTCCATCTGTTTTTCGTTTGATATCTACCGGCTAGTCTCCCCGCTGAATACATCATATACCGATATATATATATATACATATTTATATCATATACTAGTTTATTTTAACGTGCTTTCTTACACTGATGCGTTCTCCAAAACTTTAGTTCATAGCATACGTCATGCACGAGATATTGTTCCATCGTCCTTGAACCAGAGTGAGACCACATTTCAGAGGGTGGATTTCTGGATGAGAAGATCTTTGTTTATTTTCGGGAACTGTTTGAAAACATCAAAAATGTCCAAACTTCAGAAATGTTAAATATTGTTACCACATATTCCACATAAAAGCAAATCACAACACACAAATAACTCGTGAAAATCTTATTGCATAATGTACACAACTAAACACTTCGTCAAATTCGAAGGTCTCTTGTATATTGAACGGAAGTTCGACTGAAAGCAGATACGTATCACATAAGAACCTATGGAGCAAGCGACGAGGTCCACTTCAACAGGCAAAATGGTTGACTAAAAAAGACTCAATGCTTAAAGTTATCGCCACAAGATGGCACGCATCAACAACGTTATAGCTCAACGTGAAGTACGTGAATTCTGCTACCAGCGCTCACACTGTGAGCGTCAAAAGATTTGAAAACTAAAGTCCTGCAAACTTAAACAAAATAAGCGGTTCATTCGATGACCCATAAGGTTGACTTGCTTTCTGTGAAATGAAGATACTGATTTTTGGTCAACATCGGAGGTGTCCGCATATAAAGTTAGCGTGGTTCAAATGATGAACACAGTGATCCACCTGCGCGAACTTAACTTCGACTGACGTACTAAGTATATCTTGACCTTCCGAATCAACAGGACGCTACCCAGTCGCACACCAAATGCTTCAAATTATTTGTCAAATAACAGCGTATACAGGACAGGTGT
>JTDE01002638.1:19960-57996 GCA_014338405.1 Paragonimus skrjabini miyazakii
GTGAGTAACATGAAAGTTGTCAGCTCGAAACTAATTCAGAATCTCTCACCTCTATGAGTTTATACAAAGACAAAACCGGACGTGATCGAGTGTTAGATAGCTGACATTGTGAAACATTGTACAATTATCATTTTCACCATAGTGCGAACTAGCATTTTGAGGTCAGATTAAACGAATCCGAACAAACAAGGAGTTATCACCTTGTATGTTTCTGGGTTGCTAGTTTCTTCGCACCTTTTGGTAGAGCACGGACTGTATCGCCAAAAGCAGAGATAAATTGAGACATTTTGTCGTCCAGTTAATGTGACCACCGGTTAAGAGGTTCAGAACTGCTTACAACCAACTAAATTCGCTTAGTAAAACATACACCTAATACGGTCAACATTCCGTAATCGAACAGTTAGTACTCAGCGATCAACACTGCTGCATTTGTTCAATTATCACCCTATTTTTCTGTACACATCCTTTTTATAGGTTCACAGGTTCGTAGTTTATTTTACCGAAAGCACAAAGATCATCGATTGTGCGTTATTATGTTAGTCACTTTATGGGTTTAAAGAAAAGCAAATGGAAGTGTAGTAAAGTAAGTTTCAATGAAGCTGCTGGCTTACAGTCATATCAACAATAAACACTGCACATTTACTGACCTGTGGGACTGGACTAGAGTGGCAGTTATCAGACACAAGGTGCAGCTTATTTCCCACTTATATATCTACTTAGTAATGGTCAAAACTCTCAACCGATCCAGTTGTGACCACAGAGTTGAGCAGTGCGTTCTAAAGTGAACAGACTGTAACTGTGAGATAGTTCTGTATGTAAGATAACCTGCTAGGATAACCCACTAATCAGCATTTCAGCGAGTGGTCCTTTATACACTCACCCCTGTTTAGTGGTGAGGAAATATGTTAATAGATGACTGGAAGAGTGGAGTATTTTGTAAGCAGGAATTAGATTTCGCTTGAGATATAAATAATTCATTGAGAAGCGGTGTAATTCTTTCAGTCTTTCTGGGTAGGGATTTCTCCTAAGTCTCATAATTCTTCTAGTGATCCGTCTGAACCATTTCAATAAGTTCCCCATTTCCTTTAAGATAAAAGCAAAAGGCTTGTATGGTTGGTTTCAAGTGCGTGCTTATTATGAAGGTGGACACAGTGGTAAGCACTACGAGATGGACTGTTCCACAAATTCTTCCTAAGAGATTCAGAGTTATTCACACCCTTTTAGCAATGGTTGCACCATTTGCACAGAAAATCAAACTGTCTACCACTAAGGTATCTACTTTTCTTAAATTTCAACACACAATGTACCTTGACACTAGCAGATCCAGTTGTTTTATCCGACCAGATGAATAGGAAAGCATTTTTCATACAAATAAGACGGCTTGTCATCTGCCTACCATTAACTCGGGCAACAACACAAAAAATACCCGTTGGTAAAACATCTTCATATAAGTGTTACTAATTTGGTAGTTTAGTCAGCGATTAGGTACCAGGAAAAAGAGGAGGCCAGGAAGATAGTGTGAGGTTGAAAGAGCTTAACTTATATGGTCCCTTCAGTGGATAGACAGGAATTTGCCGATTACTGTACCTTACCTCAGACGGTAAACTGTGCTGGGGATTTGTTTTGGCAGATCAGATACTTTAAACAAGTCTTTGGTAATTTCAACTGCTCTATTTAATGCTGAACTGTTCCTGGTGCACCACAGAAGTTGAATTGTTTAAACTAACGGACCTAATTAGAGGTGTGAAATAATTCTATCATTCAAGCAAACATGATGTGATTTTAGAAGTGGAACGTTTAAAAATATCTGCTCCAGTAAGCTTTATTTTGTGAGTTTTGTATTGTTTATGAAGTGAGTGATATCAGAATTATTGGGGTTGTGTAGTTTTTGTCATGATGTATAATGCTAAGCCGGTGAAAATGACCATTTTTCTAACATGGCCACTAAAGGCTGAAGGGATGCTGTCACGTCAACGGGACTGTACATCCCTAAGCTACAGTTGGACGAGTGTAAAACCAACTTTTAAAATACATATTTATCACGATCTTCCTGAAATTATTTTGGATAAAAATGAAAGCAATAAAGTTGACTGGTTTGCTTTCACTGGCGTAAAAGGAACACTGAATAAAAGGGGCTGATCTAATTGGTTGACAAGACACATTGTTTTTGTGCAAATTAGAACGACGGAGCTGTATTGGAAATGCTTACACGATGACCGTCATCCCTAGAGAAACCACTTCGTTCCATCCTAAAAATTACTCCGTGTTACATAGAATTACTGTAGTCCACAGAGAACCTTTTGCTTTCTATGGCAAACAACGTGAATATAAGCAGATGCAGCAACCACCATACTGATCGAAAAGTCAAATAATCAAAAGTTACACAAAATGTCTTCGTCTAATTTCTACGTGTGTCGTTTATTGAGAGTGTGCACTCAAACGTTGATTTCCACGCTATTTACGACAAATATCTCAAGCTTTTCTTGGCTATCAAATCAACTAGCTAACCTTTCCGAAGACATCTACATCTATTTGATGAGCAGTTAGTTGCAATAATTATTTACATTACACGACCTGGTCAACCAATCTAAAGATATTCCTCATTTTTATCAGAAAACGTAGGCTACTTATGACATCGGCTTATAGAAATCCATTGTAAGTGAAATTATTTGAGGATTCTGGCTACGGAACAACACTTTTCAATACATATACTCTACGTGTATCTAATCGTTTGTTCACCATATCATGTGCCGATGTGAAGTCAGTACCATTCGATACCCCATTGAGTAATTCAATGAGTTTCCGGACCAGGTCCACTAGAATGTTCTCATAGCATGCTCATTTCTGACGACCTCAAGTTACTGAAAGTTCCGTGAACTTAAAGAAGCCTCTGACCAATATTTTATTCTTTGAGATTATATTTTTATGTGAATTTCACAAGGTTTTACTTTCAAAGCCAATTCGTTAGTGTAGTAAGGGGACAGCATCTTATACGGTACAATGATCTCAAGACAGTTTGAGTATTTCAGCTGCATAATTTTGGATAAAACTGTCAACTAACATCTGACGAATTATTCCAGTGTGTTTACTTAACTCTGAGGGCGAATTAATTTTCATTTACCGTCTAAAGTCTTGTTTATCTGATATGGGATCGCACATAACAATTGTTCACTTGGACATCTTTGATGTTTCTCACTGCATCTTTGGAGACACTTTTGGTGTGTGGTGAGTGAAAGTCATCTCTTGTTTTTCGTCTTCTTATCAATGCTATCGTGAGGTTTAAAATATTTGAATGTAAAAGAGATATGAAAGAACAATCAGGACCGCGGTGTGTTTGATAAATTGATGAAATTTGTGATCTTAGCGGTAAATAGTAGTCGATTTTGTTTTTATGTAAGTTGAAATCCATCCCATAATTGACTAAAACTCTCCCATTCTCGTAGATTTTCCAGCGAGCTCTTTTTGAAAAGAAGCGCTACATATTAGTTTAGCTCTTGTTTTAGCTTGTCATTAATGCGTATCCTTGCCACGGCTGAGATTAGAACTTTAGTCACGCCTTCCTGAAACAATCGTGTTGATTATTGCGTCACTGGCCTCGCATTAGACACGACGGACGTATTGGATGCAAATGCTCAGCCACATTTACCTTTGAGTAGTGCTCAGATTGCCCTATTGCCTCGGATGTAGACACCGTGACACTTATTAACTCCAACTGATGACCATAAGACTAAGACTCTCTTTAAGATTGAAATAACAGAAATCATTTAACCTGTTGGGGTCAGTGGCACAGTGGACAACACGGTTGTCTTATTTAAGCGTGGACGAAATTCCGGTTTTGACCGTGGTAGGGGTATGCACTACTGACGAGCCATAGAGAGATCGGAACTAGTTCATAATATCTCTGCTCCAAGGGGACTGACTGAAATGTCTATGGAAGTGCGATGGTTGCGAGCAATTTGTGGGTCTTTCAATATCATTTTCTAAAAAGAACGATTTTTAAAACCGTCAAATTGTATTGGGCCACTTGTTTTGTCTTGGCACTGCTTATCATCATCGATATCAGGACAGACTGGATTAAAACGATCTTCATTATCTTGAATACTTTGGAAAAGTACGATTTACTTTTTTTCCAAATGTTTACTTTTGTACAGTTGTTGGGACTGTACGGTCCATAATTCATGAATGAGTAATCAGAGAGTGAGCACAGAGCGACGCCTTAATTAGAGCTACTAAAAACAGAAATGTTTTTCGTCAAAAGACCGTAATTTTTATCACTTACTAACCCAATTTATAAAACTGCCGTCTGTTGAGGTTAAACATGTTCGTACACAAACCACATTCAGTTGATCAGCGTTTTAGCACCGGAATTGATTGTATGTGAAACCAATCTTGATGGTGACTGAAAACTCCGACAGTAAGTTTACGCTTAAGCAGTGTTGGATTCAGCGCTGTCAACAATTGATCACTCGTCTTCGGATAATTTAGATTTCACAGTAAATATCGATTTGTGTGACTATCCAAGAACAGGATTTTGTAAGATGTGGCTTGCCTTCAGCGTTCAATTCTGTAATTTGTTGTTAAGAGCGGACAGTTCGTTCGATTTGCTTCAAACCGTTAACAACAGAAATTTCTTCCTTTTACCTCTATTATTATGTTCGAAGATTGATCAGCAAACGCGATTTTATTTGTTACATATGTAACGTGCAAGCCGGCCGTCTCTACTCTGATTGTCCGTCACATTTACGGACCAACTTTGGAGCAACGTAGACACCGCGAAACAGTGTTCTACCGAAGTAGGGATTCCAACAACAGTCCTGTAAAAGGAAACCAGAAACAAGCATGAGCCAAAGGCCAAGTAAGCCATGCACACGACTTACACAAACGAAACCTAAAACGGCGTCAACATCGCGGCAGCACGCCCTGTTACACAATTCAAATTCAACTAGTGCGCGCTTGCTGGCTTCGACCGCACGTTACACATACGCTGATCGGAATTTTTGCGTTCCACGGTCTGCACGTGGCCTACAGACAAATCGTGTCGAAATCTGATTGGCCAGCTTACCTCGCATGCTTGTTTCGCGCGACGATTGGTCTATCGGTAATAAGGTGGATCAGGATCGACCGCGATTAGAACGTAAACAAGTGGTCATACGTGTTTCGTACTCTCAGTATACAACAACAAACTGTGAATATGAACACGACTATACATTAGCCATTATTCAGTTGGATTGACCAGGTTTCTGATCAAATCGGACGACTTTCTTGAAATACGCATAAACGTTTCTTAGAATTACGTCACTGAAGTGAACTGCTCCAATTTTGATTAGCTCAAGTAACATCGTAGTTTATGTGAAATGCGGTTAGAAGAACAAAGTCTGATTAACCTAAGTACTTTCGCATTCACTTCAGTGGGAACACGGAATGATACTATGGCTTCCCATTAATTCAACACACTAGTGAGAATATATGCAAATGAAACTTCAAATTTCATATGTAGGGCAATCACAGCAGTTAATAATAAAAATGAATAAAACCTACCGTCACTTGTCGTTATCAACTTCAGGGTATGCAACTGCAGTTTTTTTGAATTCACCATCATGAATAATTGGAGGGTGTCATCCAGGGGTGCACGTCTTGAGGGAGTTTTAAATTTATTCACTCACGGGGTAGCACGTACTCTGCTTTATATCAGTACTCGTTTCAGAATGTTTAAAAATAATTGAGAAATTGATAAAACTGACCATTACGCTTGTAGTCTAATTGACCACTATCAATATGTTCGCCATTTCAGTCAACGATACGCTCTTGAACAACTTGACACGATCGTTTATTTTTAATGGTAGCCGAACCACAGAAATAAGACATTTTCATAACACAGTAATCTGTCAACAACATTAAGTGTAGTGAGGCAATACGAGTCATCAATTGTCTAAAAGTGGCGCTCTTTGAATTTGTGACATAGTCACTTGAGGGCGATTAACACATTCTGTGAAGAGAGTTTGAGGCTATCACAGGTCCCTATGTTGCCGTCGATCTGAAGCTGTAGGCTACGTAAACTGATCACGTACAGTTCATGTGAGTTGAGAATGGGAATTGTCATATTGTCCAGGCAACGTTGCACGGTGTCGTGTTACGAAGCTCCACGGGTTTAGTCCTTCATTTAGCTTTTGTTCTGTCTACGTCATGCCACGTAGGCATGAACTTGGCATCTTGGAAAAGTTGAGGTCGACCAGACATACGACGGTTTGCCAAAAGTCACATGAACGACCGATATTAAGTTAAGCCTCCAAATAAATAACAGCAGTTTCGGAGCTCATGCCGACATTCAAGCTCACTGATTTAGTAAAAGTTGTACAGCGGAAGTTGAGCGACAGTGTATCACTAAAGTATGGTAATATAGAATAGTTGTTCACGTCCGTAGAGTCGAAATACCGGTCAGCACCACGCGCAGAAGAATATGGTGGACGAACAGGCATAGACAAACAAAAATCAGATTGAAGCACATCGAACGGTGTATAAGCACGTTTCCTCGCAACGCAAAAATTTCCGTAACTGGTAAACTTCTGACCGCTACCGTATGCTAAGAAATCGATTTTTTTTCAGCGTTTTTCTAATGAAGCGTAAAGCTTCTTTATTTACAATTTCGTCATTTGAATTCTAAACATGGTTCGCCCTGAATAAGCACCGATGAATTCAGCTGAATTATTCAAGACTTGTCGGTTAGCTTTAACTTCAGAAATGACTGACTTGATCAACACTGGGAGTACTTAACCTACCACAGGAAATTAAATGCACTGCCATGTTCGTCGTCGACTTATCAGATAGACGCGGTGGACAAATCATGGGAACAGGCTTTTTAGGCCTACATATTTTGACAGCAGGAAGAGCACTTTCGAACAACCAAACCCAATTGCTTTCTCAACATGCTACTGAATGGCGGATTTAGTCATTTGAGCGAGAGGATGAAGATACTTAAAAACAGCATACATACCACCTTTGGGTTGTATGTTCAAAAAAATGTTAGTCACGTTGACTTTCATACGAACAGGTTACTTTGTCGTTTGTTACAAAACGTTGAACTGTCAAGGCTAGAAAAATCATCGCAGGCTGAAAGTATCGAAAACGAGGATACGGTATCTTAATTCAAATGAAGATTCTTAACTGTCCAACTAAAACAGTTTTAAAGGAGTTCGATCTCTGATGATAATCCAAAAGTTTGTTTCATCCCGATAAAACCTATTCCATTTTCCTACGAGGTGTTTAAGTACTGGCGTAGGATTTAATACACAAACAAAACCTTCACAAATATACTTAATTCACTCCCAGGTGAATAGGAGGCTGGTTACAGGAATCTTCAAGACTATGGTTAAAGATCACATTCATCTCCGAAGAGAAGTGATTGTAAGAGATATTGTGAATAACATGAGTAACAGCTTCTGGTTGTTGTGAAATGACCGTTAGATCGAAACTTAATCCTATGTGACAACAAACCATTCATCAACCATACCCTAGTAAGTAAGTGGTAGATGGCATTGTTTATAGTAAAAGCAAGCAATTCATTGGTGTAATCAGAATAATCATGAACACGTGAACAACGCTACGATAAACATAAAAGTTTACTCAGAAACTAATCGAGACCCTAAAGTTTGAAAGAATCGGAATAGCTGGTACAGTAAGATAAACGACCAGAAACAACCAAATCAAGACTACTGTTGTATACATAGTTTGGACGATCTACTGTAATGTTGCATCAGTAGTGCAATATGGATTACCTAAAATTTGGGAAAGTTGTGCACACGTCGAACGAATACAAAGCTATCTGAGTGATGAAATCTTGACAAAGTTTATGCAGTCGAAGGCAATGAAGCTATGAATTGAACATCAGCTTAGCAAATTACAACCATGCCTACCTTGTTCATTTCACTACAGATTAGTGAAGGCAGTGGATCGTCGTTGATTAGTCTGATTGGTATGCACGAACAGCCTGTCAAATTTTTCATTGTAACTTTCAGGAGTATTACAACAGGAACTTTTAAATAATCTGGTTTCTAATGAGATGATCGAAATAATTCTGTTTGTTTGCATTTAGTTTTGCTGAAACGGTACAACATATAAATTCGTACGGAAAGTGTTCTCGTTTATTTGTTGGTCTGTATATATTATGAATGTTACCTGACAGATTTATTTACGTACAAAATCGGAAATGTGTTTATCGCATGTTACTTGTATTGTCTTTTGTATTCACACAAAGAGTTAAATTATGGACAACGGTGACAAGTACAACAACAACCATAAGAATCCAGGGTCGGGTAACTTAACGTCAGCTTATTGATTGCTTCTCATGAATGACTATATGATCCACCAATCAAATTTGTAAGTATTCTCTCGTACTACTTTGACTGTTATCTACTTTGTACTCCACAGACAGTGCCATAGCAATTTATTTTGTCCAACCGAACAACGTAGTCTAGAAGCTCAATGGATCAATAAGCCATAGTCTACTTCGTTTCATTTGGAGGATGGGAATGATACTAAATACGCACTTTAGTTTAAACTTTACAAAGCTTTCACTTTCATAGTCTGAAGATATAATAAGCACTAATCGACGGGTTACACCGGACAAATTACTTGCCGAAATCAGTGTTATTCAGCGGAAGAATGCAGAGAGACATACCACAAACCAGAGGACATCACAATAACCATCTACCTGAGTGGAAAAATGAAATAAACGGCTAGCAAGTGCATGTTTTATGGTCAGACGTCTGAGAATGACAATTCCGCCGCAGAATCGACCTCATAAATAGGATGGATATCGTTCACTATATGGGGATCTGAATCCGAAATTGATGTTATTGACCCTCGAGACATACTGTCTCAAGCCGACATTCTGTGATTGATTTTGCGCCTGATTTGGGTCATGTGGTTACAGTAACTGTGTTTCTTCTCGGTGACGTTAGGTAACCTGGACAGTACCGACAGTTCAATGCAGCGGAGCCTTTAGACAGTAATTTGTTGATGCCTAATGTGTGAAAATGCCGCACTGGTCAACTGGGTTGGGCTCACACATGAATGAGGACCGGACTTCTAATCGTTGCTGAGAATCACGTGCATTGTTGACGAATCCTAACAAGAGCGGAACTCGAAACTAAGAATTCTTTTCGAAAGGGATAGGCAACAAAGCCTACGCAAAAAACTGACACTAAATGCTAGAAGGTTACTGGTAAAAGTAACACGAAACAGAGCAACACGATAAATGGCAAATCCAACTTCGTCGTGGTACAAAACGCAAATGAGTTAAGTTGGTTGTCTACTATCCGGTCATGTGGCAGTTTTCCAGCGTTTTATAGTTCGCATTGTGGAAGTGACCGAGCTTCTCAGTTCACTTAATAGAAACTGTCGTTCTATCAATCTGATTAAACTGTTCAGGACAGAATTAGGTATATATTAAACGTTTCTGCCTATCCCACCGATAACCTTCCCAGAGATTTTTGTTAGTCATTGGATTAGCCATGATAGAATGGATGGTAGTTGAACGATCGAGTCGGGAGTTCGGGATAGCTTAGAACCAAGCGAAGACTATAAGCTTTACAGTAACGTTTTTTTAGCGTAGTGAGTGGTGTGGTTGAACTCTGAAATTGTCCGGCAATTTCTGTTCCTCATGCAGATGCTCAATTCAGAGACAGACATCATTCACATGTACAAATTGTTCAATCACACTTATACTGGCTGCCGGTTACAAGACTCTTCACGAGTAAGGATAGGTATCTTAAATTATAAGTTTGTGCTCAAATTGCATCTACTGTGCTTTATATAGTCTATCAGTAGCCTACTCGTTGCTTAAGCTTACACAATTAGAACGACCAAAGACGACGAAGCATCGAAAACTTCTGCCCTTCAGCAATCTAGAATTGTGAATGAACTGAATACGAACTTTCTAGAAACAAGCGGTATATGGTGTCAACATGCGTATTCAAACACTACCGCGTTTCAACAACTAACGATTCAGGCAATAAATATGGAGCCAAGTAATACATATAGATTACACATCGCATGTCTTATGACACGTCAGTAAACTAACCCTATCTGGTGAATTGGTTACACTGTTTTAATACACAAAGCACACAAACTCACTTCGTTGGCATTTGAAGGAGAAAAGCATTTGTACTAACATAGAAGAGGCATTAGCAGTTGCAGATAGTTCGCGATAAACTAGTTGGTTTCTATCTTCAACAAGTCCAACTCGTCCTTATCTTGAACAAACTTACCATCTAGTGTTACTGTCTAGAGTCGGGCCACTGGAAGAATCACTTGGTGCAGAAAAATCAGCTGTATAAAGAGTCCAGTGGAGGTGGGTCAATCCTCACTGCATTACGAACACCTCAGGAAATTTAATTTTTACTCACAAAACACTTCACAACAGGGTCATTCATTGACAGATATTTTTCATTAAACAAAGTGAACCCTTGAAAGGGTTATCTGCTGAAACGACGATGCAGCTTCATTGTCATGGTCTACCGAGCTTTGTGATTAAGGCAGAATCTGATAGGTGTTTCAAAATCCTACTTGATCAGCATATATATGAGAAACAACTCCCATTACTGGCTTCCTAGCCACCATCCTAACCACTGATCACTTGATGAGCATGTCTGACGTGTTTCAATATTCGAGGCCTATAACAATACACGCCCTCAAGTTTGGTAAAGTTTCGTTTACTTGCTACCACTCTCGTTTTTCTGCTGTCATAGATATTTACCACGATTTTCCCCGAACAGCACACAGTCAGGAGCGCACAAGTAAACAATTATTTTTAATCTCCTGTAACAGCCTATAAACCTACCAGCTTAGCAGCTCGTAACTACGGGAATAAAGTCTGTTTAAAAATGTTCAAATATAGGAATGAACAAAACTCATATCCACAGCTTTGTGTGTCTTTTTTACACGGGTGTTAGAGCGATAACTCTGTATTCACCAATCGATTGTCCATCGGTAAATTTACATTGAAATATATGGAAACTAATACGGCCAAATTATCGTCATGTTGCTTCAGAAATAAACAAGAAACTTCACAAAACTCACATGTATTAGTAAGTTTTAACCTTATAAGCTCGATAAGTACGGTGGCACAGTCGACCGAAGCATTTACGCTCGTACAAATAATATGACCTCTTGTGTGAAGCCATCTAGCTGAAAGAAATAAAGCTGTTCTGTAGACTTCAAAATCAATACTTTTTGCCGGATATGTGGTGCTTATTCCATTGGGTTGTTTCTGTAGTTTTCAAATATTCCGGTAATTCTTGTTGCCAGTGAGTGTTCAAATGCGGATTTGGAATCACCTGTATGAATGTATTAGTAAAATGACGTCTTTATGGTTTTAGACTGTCTACCTAATGCCTTCAACTTTGTGAGAGCATAAGTCAGCTTTTGAAACTCAATTATCACCTTGCACCTCTTAATTACATACAGACAGACCATGTTTGAGTTGAAGCATAGATTCTTATACGGATATGCTCGATATTACATTGAGCATTAATATTTAAAAATCATGGTCGATTTTAGCGTACACGAGTAAAACAGGAAAGCGACTTATTTGACATTCATTGTAATGTATGCCCTTCACATTCAACTAAACTTTCCATCTGATTCACTTCAGAACAATCAATTCGCGTAAAGTTTACCGTTATTTCCCTCCGGCCTTAATGTATGTCAGTTTAGTTCAGTAACAAATGAAAACACCGTTAACGGAGCCTGATTGCTAATCATGTTAATTGATGTTATATGTCATCTGTCACCACTGTACGTTTACTCACAAGCAGCTATCATTATAATGTACACTGGAAATATGCGCCTTTTTATTCATTAATTCTGAGCCAAGCTGTATGATCTTCGGTTCCATTAACAATCACGATGTGGGATATTGTTTGAATCTTGTACTTCATTAGTTAAAAACCCTTTTGTTTATGAAAAACCTCTCTTAATTGTAATGATTTGTACAAAGCAGCTTGATATTCGTCAATTTACATATGATCTTTAACAACAAGAAACATTCATTAGCAGCTTAAATGAAAAATGTGATTTTGATTGGGTGGAGACCTACTGTTAACCAAAGTTAACAGGACATTGACTATAACGCTTATGAAAAGACCGTGCAATATAAGCATTACACGTAAGCTACCGTGACTGAACTATTAGATGTGATGAGACAATTATGCCTGATGTTTCAGCAATGACAGCGGTTGACACGTTCGCTTTACTTACACGTAGATTGGTGTTCACATCTAGGTCGCATAAAGAATATCAAGTGCTGAAGATCTCTGACAGGTTGTAAACTTGCGTCCAATGTTTCTCCTCAAAGTTGGTTTGTCAAAAATGCATGCGAACCGTAATAGACGAAATTAACTGTAAATAATCGCAATTTCTCTCGTTACAATTAAGTGAATTACCATCAGCCATGCAGTGGTTATGTCCTGGAATTAAAATGTCAGCACATATTGTATCCGGTTGTGTCACTTTTGTCTACCTGTAACTAAGCTAAGTATTGTATTTCTAGTGTGCATTATAGGTTAAAATCAACCCTTGGTTATAAGTTGAACAGTAAACGCAATTAATAGAGGCCTCATATTCGCAAGTACTTTCTGAAAGTCCCTGAGAAATTCGAAAATCTTCCGATCACGTTAACCAACAACGTATTTCGAACGAATGACTTTTCAGTAACTCTAATTGGATATTCAATAAAGAAAAATAAATGCCGTGATTTATGGTTCATGGAGCTGCTACAATGCATTAGATAGCGTTGGTATCATGTAAAACAGGACATGCTTATACTCAGGTTTGTATCTGAATGTCAGACCTTTCAATTTAAAGCTATATGAACGGCTATGCGAGATGTTTAGCCTTCTTGACTGATCTCTAGGCGGAAAGAATTTCGGATCGATTTGCGCTGAAATCAGCTGATGTTCGTTAAATGTTTTATACCATAATTCATTTGAAACAATGTAAAGTTACCTTGAGCAAACCGAAACAAAAGCAACCCAATTGCCGCTTCGAAAGTTATAGGCAGTGTGTTTAATTAACAACTGAATAATGAGACCTCCTTGAAGGCAACTTCCGTCACGGTCGTTGCTGAATGTGGTCAGTTGGATACGTAGTGATCTCTTGTCTTACTGAAAAAATCTATTTTATGCATAGTCGTGTGTTTTAAGTCCACTGTAACATCCAATACCATAACTACCTATGGTTTTGCAACAACTTATCTGCTCAGTACAATTGGCTGTTTCGAACTAAACCGAGGAATTCGTGATCCGAACGCGTTAAGTTTCACTCAGGTTAATTCACATCATTTCACAACCATCGTCTTATCTACACAGTTAAGCATAAAGCTTCACGGATTTTGTGTTGCGACTACATACCAACTGAAACCGAAAGACCTGTGGGGTTGCGTTAGTACTCGATTATTAATGTTTGACAGAATATCACATAACACAATCGATTGTTGACCTACCGGTAAATGTGACTGAATTCCGCTGAGCAGTTAGAACGAGACTGTGGACTCTGGAGTAACATAACTCTACGTGAATTTAGCAGACTAGGTTTTAGCCAACAGAGTTCACCTCGAAATGTGTATGTGAAAATTGTTTCATGTTTCATAAGCAATAAAAATATTAACATATTTTGGAAATCAAGTTTTATGTATGATGCTATTCAGTTGTCTTAAACGCAGGCAGGATTGAATGTGATGAACGGCAATTCACGTCAAACTAGTTGCTCTTTTCCAAAAACGATGACTGAATAGACTAACTACATATTTTACCTGGTTGATCGTCCTAAGTAGTATACATGTTTTTACTTAAAACGAGTCGGTCACGAGTGATTACTCGGTTATCTAAACTCAATCCGGTGCTGACCAAGGAGACCACTGTAAATGCATTTTTTCTATCAAGATAACGGAGAAACTACCTGGCGTAGGAATGCCTGACTTGTCCACTGGATCCGGTAGGCATAAGTTTCGTTCACGCCGACAACTTGGCCGATAATCCGATAAGCCCTTCGAGTAGCTTGTCGTTTTATTCTGCTTGAAAAATAGCTGTCCAAAACCTGATGGTCTTTCACGGGCAGCGTACAAATAATATGCCGAAAACAGGAAAGAGTTCATTACATCTGATAGGGATACACTCCGTTTATTAAACACCACAAAAATCGTGAGCTGTTCAGAGATCGTTTTGTATGAGAGAGTGAAGCGTTGACCACCACCAACTATAACTTCGTCAACGTTTGGTACAATTATACAAACGCTTTTACAATCACACCAGCATGTTTACTTGTTTGGAAAATGTTTTGATCTAGAGACAAATCACTTGTTACTGTTCAGTAGTGTCTACGGCAATACACCAAAAGTATGGGACTGCGGTTGGTTAGTACATTCCGCATTGGCTTTGATTTCAACAAGATATATCAATCACCTAAATCCACATTTGAAAATTCGGATGTTAGCTACCACAATCTCCGGATAACGAAAAACACTGAAAAAAACGACTGTCAGCCCTCACTGAGTAACCACGTGGAATAGGGCCAAGGATGAACCCTTCACCTCTTTCACATGGGACTTCAAGATATAGGTGTGCGCTTGTCATATTCACTGGCAATAGTACATCAGTGGGTTACACCGAAATTGGTGATATGTGGTTTGCTTTCAGTAGGTGGTAATGGTAAGCAAAACTGCTCAAATTCTTTGGGTAGAAAGGATCGTTTTAACATAAACCGTAGCGGTTTTCGAGAAAATTCCGGCTCTATACTCTCCGACTGTTGGTCGTTGGTCGATTCGGAGCTCATATCCCCCATGATTTTCACTCAGGTTACAGAACCGGAAATCCTACGGTGGGCTAAATTATTGCGTTATGATGTGCTCCGCCAACTGAAAAACTTTAGCCAAACCATACAATATTACTGATTCAAACGTGATACACGCTGCTCAGGAAACAACGGCGTACGCAAGTACCTAGCGCAAAGATCACGCACGTTGGGATAAGTACTATATTGCAGATCATGCTCATTTGGTTCATGGAACCCTTTTTAATCCTACTGTGTTAATATAGTTGTGGTATAGTAGATGGCTAGCAAAGTCACGCTGTAAATAGTGATTTGAATGTATAAGTATCTATTCTTGTTTTTAGAATAAATAAGTCGTTTGAAGATATCCACGGAAGTCAAAAGAACAGCACATTAGTGAACTAGATTTGCTTTTCTTGAGTTGATCATCAGGCTAATTACAGTATAATAAATGTTGAGACAGTAACCAGGGTGAACAAGAATACCGGGTAACAAAGATTATGTAAGACTTGTTTGCTAACAGTTATGAAGTTACTGTTGGTTGTGAACCAGATAAGGTTATTGGTGGTGTCAAGCACCACATGCTGGCCGTACTATAAGACAATTGTTTGATTAAGTGCGCAAATATCATCTTGCCTAGTTAGACAGCAGCGCGATTAAAACGCTTTCAAACGCGACCGTTGCTCAGTGGACCGATTACAGACAATCTATCAGTAAGAAAGATAACTTGTGAATAGTCAGGGATTTGGTTAGCTGCAAGTTTAACATCACTCACAATTAATCACAGCCTTCGTAGTCGAATAGACTTTCCAGTCAATCTCTTCCAAAAATAGCACTAGACTGAAGTTCTGCTCTCGTTACAGCTCGTCGGTACTGCATATCCTTGTCATGGTCAAGACTAGGACTCCGGTAACGCTTTGCTAAACCCTAATGCAAAGTCAGTCACGCAGTGGCCAACATAGTTGCCTAATGATTGTCCTATGAAGAGGCTGGTTGGAAAGTATTTGTTCAACTTTTCCATCAGTTTTCCTCGGTGTTCTCTTTCGCAGCATTTCCTCTTCCTTTGTGTATTACGCTCGTCGAAATCAATGGTGTTGTGGACATAGAATGAATCTGTTTTGTCGGTTCACTTTTAGTGTGGTAAGCGTGCAAAATAATAAGCGACGCATTTACATCCAATCTATGGGCTTTCTTCAAAGCCATCACCGGAATTATTGGACCAAATTCAGCTGATCAACACCAAGTAGCTGTTTGCCCTGAATTTTATCACCTCCAGCTGCTCAATGAAGCTGACTATTTTGAACAAACTCGGGGATCTGACTCAGATCATCATGGGCCACTGTCTGTTCGTGTGGTCAGCGTCGGACGTGTTTACTCGTTCACAACATATAATAAGGTGGTTGGGCCTTTATACCGAGGATTCCATCCCTCCATCTGCTACGTCAGATACTTAGGTAATGCCGCAGGCGACCTGCGTGAGATGTGAATTGAACGAACGGTGAACTAGAGAAATGAAACCAATTATCAAAGGGTTCGTCATTTCGGACAGAAACCCTCGCGACCCAACTAAATTGTGACTGGAGAAGTCAGAATGGCCACGTACTCGAGTACAGTAACGCAAGTGTTTCTGTTGCTAGGTTGGGCTATCTGTAAAATGATGGAAAATAATGAGAAGAATGTATAAAAGCCACAAGAAAACTGTCATCCGGACGCCATCTCATGGTCACTTTCAACTCAGCTAGTTACTTACAAGGTGTAGGGATCTTGTCCTGGAATTTTTAACGTTAGACTTGGGGTTCATGAGTTTTCCGTCCAATTGCGTTCCACTCCTTCGCTTCCACAAACTAGAGTTCACCTTTTTTCTCAGTACTTATAGTTTTATTTTGGTTAATCTTCAATGCCGTTCATTGGTGTGCGGCCGTTTATGGTGTTTATGACGACGACGATTACGATCTTGTTGATTATCATGATGTTGAGATTATGGAGAAGATGATGACATTGTTAATGATAATGGTGTGGATGATTAAATTCAAATGACACGCGTGATTACTAAAGGTTGTAAGAGCCATACTGGGTATGTGTCAATATCATCCATTCCACGATTACAAACGGTTAACCATGACTCTGAATTATTTTTCTCAAACCTTGTTACCTCGATGTATTTTGTCTACATCTCTTTTTTCATTGTGACTTCCTTTTTCCTATTCTTATAACAAGTTTACCCAGAAAAGAAAATGTCGAAGATTGGAAAGTCTTAAGTAACTCTTTAGGTCCCGTAAGTATAGGACAGCCTACTTTCAGATACAGTGGTTATAAGTTCTCTAAGATTAGTCTGCTTCCAACTGTGAAATTTCAGGAGGACAACTATTGATAATTGAGTTAACTCGTACAAATTCGCATTTTAAGACTGAGTGATAAGAGGTTACATTTACACTGAGCTTCCGGTTTGCGCTTCACAAGCTACCCATTTTAGCTTGGGCTGGTTTTTGTCAGTCTGCACGAATATAGATGAAATCAGTCGTGAGAACCGGGTTCGAATCTGTGACCTCGTGATTGGCGGTTGAACACTGTTAAAACTGAATTGTTGCGAGATTAATGTTTCTAGTTTCTACACTATAAAACTCTTGCCGTCATGTGACACATAGAGTCCATAGTCAATGTCCCACAATTATAAGGCCATCTGGGATGCACTATAATCTCCAGAAATTGAATAGGTATGGGATCTCTGTTTATATGCAACAGTGTGCGGTAGATTTTTCTCATGGTATTGGTTAGTATCTTGGTTTCTTTCTGGCCTACGTTATAACATGTCGCATGGGTGCTGTTTCAAATGGTCACGCTTGGCTAGATATTCTGCATTGCAATTAAAATCCAGTATTTCATATTTCTAAGACAACATTACGGCAAAGTAGCCCCAGTCTGCATGCATACCTTAGGCCTCTCGCTAGAATGTCACTTATTCTCAGCAGTGTTGAAGTGAAAATGGTGGTAACTAAGTTAAAAACATATGAAGGTGACATATAGAGTATTACTGTCCTTCTAAGTACTACTGCAATGAAGATGAGCGATCGTAATAGACTGTACATACCACTGCTATTCAGTAGTAGGACCAGAGCATATATTTTGACATCGTACAAGCTGCAGAAAAATGCATGAAGGAAACTCAGAGTGCAGCATCGCCCATAATGGTCCCTGCTACTTGAAGGAACTAAGCATTGACGTCTGCGGCAGCTGAGACAGTCTGAGTCCGAATATCGCGTACAAATGAGTAGTTTTGTTTCAGGTCTTGTTTAAACGCTTAACCCATATGTTGCTTTGCCGAATAGATAACCCTTGTGCCATCCGCGTTCTTAAATCACAACACTACCATTCGATCTTCTCAGAGGAGGTAAAAGCTTGATTGGTGAATACACAGCCTCTTTCACATTGCAAGTCGCCGGCTGATTATACCGATCACGCCAATAATAACTCTAACCGTCCGGATCACTTAGGTAAAACATCTTTCTGACAAAGAATCACAAAGCTATTACCAGATTAGTCCAGGTGATGTGACACTGGGTCCAAAATAGACAGTAGATTTCGCAGTACCTTAACAGTGGCTGTATTCCTGTGAAGTTTACTAAACAACAAAGATGATTTCTTCTTCAGCTCGTAAGCCAGAGGTTTAGAAAACTTCAGTGTAAAATTCCCCTTTGACATTTATGGCTCATTCTCCTACTCACCTTCCTGTATCAATCGTGACAAGCTGCAAACTATTTAGACACCGGGGCTTTTGATCTCCCCTCCTCTCCACACCCGTTAACGGTGCTGTTCCTGGCGTTCGTCAATGGTAAGCAACTCACCACTGATACTGAAGCTGTGGAAATGCTAGATCCTCAGGTGACATTCGAATTATGCCATTAGGTGGTCCACAATGACGATCACGGTAATTTAGTCACAACTTAAAATTCAAAGTAGAGTACTAATCTATTTCAAATGTAGAGAGACACTGCCACTTGGTTTTTGAGAAATCTATTCTTATGATATCACAGCACGCTTGTAAATTAGATTCCTATTCTCTGTAACAGATGGTCCGACGTTCATAATATCAGTGCGGCTAAAGTAGAACTGTGGTAAATACAACCAAAAAATAATGTGATAGACAAATGGTATCATTAACTCATTTTACTCTTCAGGCTATAAAGGGCTACTCCAGCCAAAGATTTCGATTGTATACAGGAACAACTTTCAACCATCCAACAATGAGAATTACACCATCAGGATTATGGAATAACCGCGTTAAATGTAAATTATAAATTTACTGTCATCATTTTGCACTTATTTCTTAGAGCTTTAGAAGATATTTGTTGCATCACAGCAAAACGATGCCTGAAGTACTACCGTCAATCAGTAGTGAGATTTATGTTCAATAGTGTTTACCGCATAGTATCAGTTACTGGACACTGAAAAGGGTGCGGAAAAAGGTTGAGTACACTAATTTTATGAAAATAAAATACACAAATTTAGGTTGTTATAATACAAGTTTAGAATATCCGCTCACTGATATTTATACAGTTCATCTATTTCTGAATTAACGATTCACATATCAGATGATCAGCTGGTGACCTGAAAGAAGGGAGAAAATCAATTGATTCGTATTTACCCTTAGAAATGGTTACTACTGGATTCACTTAACCTTCAGCTGGGGATGATTTGAGAAATCCCAGTAGCACAAAAATCGTCCACTTCTTTTCATACAGCTTTTTAAGTAAGGGCCATCGGGAAAGTTGGGCTAGTGAGGGCAGTAAAGAAGCACTTTATAAAATATTTCTCCAACTTCCAGTGTATGGGGACAGCTAGGTTATGGCTGCTTAAAGCTTACACAGTTTACTCACCTTGACATTGGCTTTGGGAACACGAACCCTTAGGAGTTTTATGCACTACATCATCTCACCCTCTCCTTCTGACCTTATCATACCACCGTAGAATTTTTCTGTTGTTAGGTTTTCTTTCAACGTATGCATATTTTCGACGGCATGGTAGCACGGGGGTAGAAGAACAATATCAAATGTGGACATACTGAATCCTATAATGACCATGGTGCGTACCCACAGCCAGTTACCGGCAGTAACGAGGGAGCAACCAGAAAAAATTGGTTGCCCCCTGTAGTGAAACCAGAAAGTGAATCAATGACGCTACAAAACAATCTACCGTAATTCTTCACGGTAGGTTCCTCGACATTAAGTTCGCTGTGTTTTGGTAGAATATTCCCCACGAGTAACAGAGAAATTCCGACGGATTCTGTTCTTCCAATGTTCCCCCAGACAGCTCTTAGTAACATCGACCACGTGAAAGCAGAAGTCAAGGCACGCGACCACAAAGAGTGTATTGATTCAAACAATAGTCAAGTAGTTTATACATACAATGAACATGACGGGTATGAAAAGTAGTGTGTAACTCCAACTAGTACTCAATGTACAGGTGGCTGGGTGGGTATGTAAGGAAAGTCTAACAAGGATTTTTTGATCAAGTTTAAATTGTTGCCCATATCTAACTCACTGAAATCTTTTGTCGACGAACTGGAAATATTACTGATAAAGGCAGCACATTACTGGTTATTGATAAAAGGGTTTAAAACATAAAACCTCCGTGTTTATCTTCAAGCATTTACCATTGTGTCTATATAAAAAAACAGACCCATTTTAACTTCAAACTAAATGGAATCCAACAAAACAAACATGGAAACGAGCAACCAACCAAAGCAAGTGCAGAAAACCTAGACCTGCTTGAAATGAAATGCGGATTGGACACAAAAAGTGGCATCCCACAGTCGATTTAATTGTGTAAACACATGCATACACACTGATGCATAATACTTAGACGAATGACTTCACATTTCTGGTCGGGACCTGTTGTACACACAAAGCACCAACATTCAAAGACAATTTCATAAAGGTAAGTATGTATAAGGGTGTATCAGAAGCCTTAATGAATCATCGCTCCGTGTCATGCGGTAAGAAAATGCAACAGACTTGATGTCAACTATTCATAATACAAAGATGTTATAAAAAAAATACCGTTGCAATAAGAGCAGCAAATATTAGTTGTGTGAAGAGTAAAAGTTGCACGTTCGATAGTGGGATTATCAGACTGGTATCCGTAACCACTTGCGTGATAATTGCATATTTTGGTGCTCACTGAATTTTGTCCGATCATAAATACTTCTGCTGTATTTCGTTTCGTCCTTCCAATTATAGCTCCGTGTGTGGAAAGTCCCAGATTATTTGGTCAGATGAACGGTAGAAGGTAGTTTAAATCACAGGTTCTGATCGATCCAAATAATCAAGGTCGCTATTGCACACTGACAGTTTTGTATGCTTGAAGAATGTATGCTTTGGCGTAAAAAGAAACAAGCCGGTGTGGCTGATGGTGAAAGAGACGTGGATATGGGAGGAATAACTCAAGCAGCCAGCAGTGATAATCCACCTGTTTCGGGAAGCGGACCTAATTTAGTCACTGATGTGCTAGCTTCAACCGCCCTCGGGGTGCCGAAGGAACAGATGATTACCGGCCCTGGAGGATTCGCCGACCTCCCGCCTCCTGGGGATGTAATGCCCCAGAGGTTTCAGCTGAAACGTTGGAGCGCTTGTGTGTACTGGTCATGGGATGTGATGCATGATACATGCGTCATCTGTCGTAATGCAATGATGAGTTTGTGTAAGTTTGTAAGTATGACTCCTAAATGTTTGGATCTTGCTTGTACGACTGTTTCACACTAGTTCTGCAATAAAGTGTTTCGATCTAATCTAATGTGGTTAGCAAAACGTTTTAAACATCGTGAAAAATACGCTTATTATATGTTTAAATAACGCCCGCAAAACAGTAATAAACAGGAAATAAATAATGACAAAATGATTTTCCAATTTGAAAAGTACGGGAATTTTAGATGATCCACTCATTCTAATTGCATGCTGTCTGTAATGCGATTTAGTTGATTAAACCATCGTGAAATCCATACCCACTGACAGCATGCCGGGTTTTCGTATGCATGTGCGTGATCCTATCGGTGTACAAAAATGCTCAATAATTCATGGCGCTCTGGCCGTTGCAACGCAAACCTCAACATTCAAAATCCACTTAAAATCACTGATGCGGAAGACTAACCAAAATAGTATGCTGTACGTGTACAATTAGTTCCTACTATATAACACTGTTTTTTCAGGCAGTAGATCAGGTTCGTTGTTGATAACCCTAAGAAACTATACAATGTTTTACTTTGTCCAACACCGACTACGTTCAGCTAAGCTTTTGTCATCCGGCAGTTTCTCTTCCGGTTGGTCAAATTTCCCTTAATTCTAACTGTGCGATCTGGGTACAATTTATTATTCAATATTCCGGTCGTCTTTCAAGCTGCAATTAACAGACTGATTTCACAATGGAGCTATCCGATGAACTTGCAGAACAACGCCATTGAGTCTAAGAACTGACCAGAACTTTTCGAGTTATGGTACAACATAAGAATATGCGTCCATTACGACAAACAGACTGTCTACTGTCTGACTGCTGATGGAGGAAACTTTTATTTTTCGGCATCCAAACTTTCTGTCCGAAACTCCCTTCCAGAATCTCCCTTACGGATTTGAGGAATCTTCTACCACAACAAGTATCCCTGATAAATCTTAAGACAACATAATGGGAGAAGCTCAGTACGCTGGAACCTAGCCCAAGTGTATTCTGTAGCAGTTGCACTCTTCAACTATGGTAAAAGATCAAGCGTTGCAACTTCGAAGAAAAGCTGGGATAGAACATAAGCATTAATATCACGGGTTTGCAGCGGACCGCGCTGATGATACAGTATTTCTCTTCGCGGGATTTATTTGGGGTTTTTGTAAAACACAACCGATGTGTTGGTGGCGCCCGAAGAACAGTCTGCTGCCTTACTCTGGAAGCTTCACTGGTAGGCACGCAGCAGGCTTGCTAACTCAAATCCTTCGCCCAAGAATCCCGTTGCGTTGTGGGAAACTCATCTAGCCACAACGTCAGCCAACTTGTGTTCAACTTGCGGCGATTTTCACCTTCGAGCCAGGTGCTGTTTTTGGAAGACTGCTTGTCGTGTATGTAGCAAAATGGCCACGTCAAGAAAGTTCGAAGAACGCAAAAGGCAACCCCCTGGAATATCTAGATGCGGGTTGCAGCACGGACTACGATCTAGCCTATACGCTACAGATGAGATTCAGGAGCGAAAATGTATTCAACAGCAATCCCCATTTCATTCCAGTGTCCAACATTATTTGTCCGTTGCTGAAGGAAGTAGCGAGACCATTATTTCGAGGTCTCTTCTGTATTTGCTACACCCATGGACGTGTGTTTCAAAAATCCAGAAATCCATAGCATAACTGCGCGCTATTTACAACCGCATAGCTGCTTAAAATTACTAATGTAACTTGATGAGACAGCGTTAGCAGTTGCCCAATTCCTGGTATTGGGGGCGATCCTGGTGACTGGGTGTTTCCTTGACGTTGAACTACACTGATGTAAAGAAGCTGCGATGACACGGTCCAGCTTTGATCGGTTGATCGTTTTCTATTCATGCAATACAAGTGACACCTAAGTGACTGCAACGAAATTGTAAGCATATGATGAGCCGGTCTTCTCAAGACGCAGGACTCTTCCCCGTGATGTCTCAGATTGGATTCGCGCCGCCATCGAACGGATAGAGAAAGGAGGCGGAACCGCTCTTACGAATTCGTTCCCGTGAACCATTCCGGTTGTGACTGCAGTAAAAGATTATGTCAAAACTCAGATCACTTTCCGGAATGACCGAATGACGCTAAACCGTAGGCTGCGAGAATGCGCGGCAACCGCAAGTGAACTGAAAAATTTTATGAAGTCGCTAAACTCAGCTTATTTTTATGGCTCAATCGGTGGACGGCTGGCCATAGACTTATCCGACTGGGACGGTCACGCGTGGCCCATGGACTTTCCGATGGTGAGGCTATTCTAGAATTCTAATCGCACCTTGTTATTCACAGATGCGTCTGAAGTTAGTGACAGAACTGTGCCGCATCATCATCATCATAGACAGCAATACATCGGTGGTTCACACTGATGCCTAACTGCCACTCCACCATGAAGAAGAAACAAACCCTGTTTAGGAAGAGAGAAGAAAAAAGAGGGAGGGGAACTAACTACTAAAAAAGAGCTACGTCTACATTCAAAAATACAACATCAAGGCGCCTACACCTTGCAAACAAACAACCGAGCTGTAAGTGAAAGTAAGGCGTCATCAGCAAGACAGCTTCCTTACGGCTTTCACTGCTCCGCGTCCAAAGGCTATTCCGGGATTGGGCAGAAAGAGGTCTTGATGGTTAGTTGGATAGATAGGAGACTGCACAAGCAGTTATTCTGGTCCCGACAATAAATCGTTACTGACCATCAGATCTTAAAACACATCTTTAATCCAGACGAATCAGGTTCTAAATCAATGACCACGATGCCTCAGAGATGGTACATTATTGTAACTATTGGTAACAACCAGTAATGTGTTGCAGCCACTGGCTTAACTGCATTTAAGACATTTCCCGTAGCCCTATTTTGTCAATTTGTACCATTTTTTGGTAATTTTTCTTCTAATTTATTCCGTATCATTCTCACGTTCAGCAGTAGTTAGAACCATAATACCTTCCGGTCAGATTCGTAGACATTTGGAATAAATGAATGTATACATTATAAAATACTTTGCGAGGCAGACGTGTTGGTGTCCAGCGGTCGACGCTTACGTCGGTCTGGCCAACGAATGCTATGCTCATCTGCACCTAGATATTTAGTTCTTTGGTCATGGCGGTGAATGTATGCGGACGACTGCGGACCGTTTCTCCACAGGCATTATGAGTTCCACCAGCCAGGAGATGTGAAATGTTTCTTGGTCAACACCTACAAGACGCATCTCACTGTTTAGACTGAGCAAAAATGTTCCATGGGCATACCATATCCAAGGATGTGATAACTGACAACGAATAATATTTCTGTGAAAACAAAACGAAAAATCGGCTCGACGGTATTGGTTGTAGGATTCTGTTTATGACAATGGGACATTTGTGTTTAACTCGAGTGGCGGAAAATGTGGCCCGAATACTGAAGGGTATCATCATCAAGAGCACTGCCTGTTCTGGGCACCTTCATGTCGAAATTCCTCTCGCTGGACTGAAATGTTGCACGTTACACAGCCAAAGAAAGCTTAATTACATTTATAAGGCCTGGAAAGTTTTGATGCCCTCTTTGCACAGGCACCGGGGAGATAGTATATATATGGGGTAATAACCTTCAAATAGCTGGTAAACCACCCAGCGTCAGTATAAGTCGTTACCATAACAGATCTCTGGCTTCTACGATACCAAGGTCCATGAAATACAGTGACGTCCGAATTGACCCACAACTTATTCCGAATAATCCACTAAAGAGGTCGACTATGCAAGGATCGAACTGGGCGCCATTGAAGACAGAGAAATGGTCGCGATTTTAGGCGGTTAACTGCAAGGCTTACTGACGGGCATTAAGAAGTCTATTTACATGAGCAACCAGCAAAAAGATGAGCATTTTAGGGGGTAAAATGTTGAATGGACAAACATCTTTTCTGTAGAAACAACAAAACAAGAACACTATCTACCGCACAATGAGGATCACTAACGCAAGAGTCCACCATGGCGTCAAGTTGCACTTATGAAATAAGTCTTTATTGGATCACGCTTGCCTCTCATACAGCAAGCAAGTCTGGGTGTCATTAACCTTGAGTCACAATGTTACGTAGTTTATAACTGCTGTATTAATTGGTTAAAACAAAGCGTATGTCCAGAGAGATTTTCACCGTTTTGCCTTCGCTAATGCAATTATTTCACTGTCATCCGAGTGCAGATTACTAGTTAATATTCCTATCGTAATCCGAACTGCAATGATTATGGATGCGTGCGCTTGTGTGTGTGCACAATGTGCTTCCGTTTAGTCCTAGCGCCAGCATGTATGCAAAGTTTGGGGAGACCGAGTTCATTTTGCGAAAATCACAATGCGGTTGATAAGTTAAAACGAAATGTTGACACGTCGAAACATTTGTCTTCTAACTGTGTTAGTCGAAGTTCGACTTAGCCATTCCTCCACTAATTCAAATTTATTCCAAATTAACTAAGGACTTTCAGTTGAACATCACCCACAATTGATCACAGCTGTCGAATTCTCATGGACTTTCCAATCGGCCCCTTTCGAAAAAAATTCACTAGATTCAACTTTTGCTGTCATTAGGGCTCGTCAGTAATGCATATCCTTGCCACGGTCTATGGGAATGCGACAGCTGTGGATGATGTTCAAGTTCAAATTAACTAAATCCCCGACTATTCATCAGTAAATGAGGATTACAAATTGTCACACCATGAAACTATGAACTCAGTATCTCCTGCGACAAGCTGTTGGCTTGTTAGAGTAAGATATCGGATTGTAAGCTGATTGTCTTTTAAATGAGTGACCAAATTAGTCGTTTCTTAATTAGGAACCTGTAAGCCATGTTTGCCCCCAAAGATATTGATCTACGGACATGTCCTAACTAGACTAGATATAATAAGGGAGTTGGGAAATTCCTGGACTAAGTAACATATGTGGTTTCGGATACTTACTGGACTTTCTGTGAGTTGAGATTTTCACTTCAGCTAATCTGTGCAAGCAACCATGTGGTAACGCTATGGATTCAGGCTTGTTGTCACATGGTATTCAGCTGTTTGTTGTTTCATGTTGCTCACACAGAATGCAAATATATGCATTCACCACTTGGACGGTGTCTTCGAGATTTTTTGAACAAACCACCATCTCCTTTATTCTCTTCTGTCGTTTTTGAAGACTTCTTTTAAGTAGTTAACTAACTGTTTTTCAAAGTTTTTTCTCATTAAAAGATGAACAATGATGTGGTGCATGCATGAACCGCTGCTTTATTGCTATTAGTAAAAGCAACAATTGTAATGATATTGATAACGAGGGTGACGTTAATTTATGTTGATACTTCCGAAGAAGAAGATGCTGAATACTATCATCATCGTCGTCAAACTCACCATAACCAACCGTACTTCCGTGTACTACTTTTCACAATAGTACACAAAGCAGTAGAGTATTATACAAGTTAACCGACAACTAGTAGCAACTTGTAATGCTTACGAATTATAAGCCACTACCCTAAGACTGAAACCATAGATTTGAACTTGTTCACATAAGTCTATTGCGATCGGTTTCATACAGTAATCAAACTGCCATTCAGGAAGAAGGTGTAGATTCTTCTGGCACTTTGACGCGCTGTAGGTTAACGTCATGTGTCATACTGTTAGTCTAATGGTAAAACCGAACCCAACTGCTGATAACATTTACACACTATTTTTCGAGGTAAAAGAGCAAGTGTTTGAATTTCCACGGAGCAAGACTTTGAACCACCCACTAGTTTAACTCGATACAAGTTTCTCTAGCACTCAGCCCTGCTCAGCATTTGTGGTATATCATTGTGAAATACTGAGTTTCCTTTAATATCTTCATCAGTGTAGTAATGTTGTGACTACAAAAGACGCTTGGCCTGAGAATTCGGTTGCTGCGCAAACTCCCGTATAGGTCATGTCAGAAATCAAACCACAAACGCGTACACTCATTTGAACGTCAGACATGCATTCACATACGTCATTGTCATTCGCCTTGGTGGAACTTCTGCCGTAGCGCGTACACACTATTTCGATAGTCTCTTCTTGTCCGTCGTCTTTCTGGCGTTCCGAGCTTGCTCTTTTGTTCCTGAATGTCGCCTGTATACTAATCACAACGAAACTGCCTGTCATACAACAGTAAGAAGACATATGTTGCGATATGTTAACACTTCGTTTACTCTCATAAGTTGCAAACGTGAAACATACAGATTATATTTGACAGACAGATAGAAGTAGAGAGGGTATGGACTAGTTGAACATTACTGTAAATAGTTCTGGGGATTTGTCACCACTACACAGTTTTAAAATATGATCGCAGACGCAACTCATGTATTTCTAATACTATTGGTAGATCATATTTTAGGAACCATAAGACAGTTACACCAAAACTATCCGAGACTTAGATAAAACGACCGTGTTGTGTGTGTGTGGAGCCTAGCAGTGTGTTATCCAAGTGTGTTTTGCAATATCACCGTCAGAATACACAAACATCAGCACCGTATGAAATCAAACCGCTGATGTCGCATCTCAATCAGTACAGTGCACATCAATAGAAGCCGTTTCTGATGGGTTTCAGAGATGAGCTTATAGCGCCGCAGAAGTTTATCAAGATTGCGTTACCACTGCATCCAAAAAACGTACAGGTATTGAGAGGTAACGATTTTAAACACCTAGGTGCATATAACATATCATATCTCATTATAGACACTGCAACACGGCAGCCAGGGAGAACCAACCTTCTTTTTCTCGAATATCTATTGGTTGTTAGCGAAACACGTTACTGGATAACACAGTTATGGACAGATGAGCATATCTGATATGTTACTCAATACGAAATTACGAAACATTTCAAGAAGTCAATGTTTGAACACAGAACTGTATACTTAAAATCAGTTGTAGTGTTTTAAGAGTTTGATGAATTTCGCTAACAGCATTCTTATTATCTGTTTGTCTGAATTTATAATTGGATACAAAATAATTTCATTAAATTTCGCAAAACTTTTGGATGATTTTAACCCTTGAATATTTATTACGTCTTTAACTGATAAACGCACAAAAGTTTCCAGTTTATCTTCCTACTGGAAAAGCGCACATAAACGATATGAACAATTTGGATTCGTTTTCATCTTTCCATTACAGGTATTCACTGTCAAGCCAAAGTTGGAACAAATCCATTAGATGAAGTTTGCGCGGTTGCTTGGGGTGCTTGTAATGTGAGTATACAACAGTCGTTAACTTTCCAGCAGCTGTATGTCCGTCAAGCGTTAAGCCAAAATAGTGAATTCTTAGCAAGTCATTCATTTTTCAAAGTTGACTTGTGACAGGAAACCGAAATGTGATTGACTAACCACCAGTACAATTTTCGTACATCATGACCACTATATAGTGTGATGTAAATTAATCTAGTTATTAGCAAAGCATACGAAACGATGCTTGTTAACAGGTGACCATTATCATGACCATAACGTTGATAGAACGATTATTTTTAACACAATCAAAATGCAAACATAATGCAGAGTTTACGATTACTATGTAGTTTGTATGAGTTATAATTGGGAAACAGACTGACAAAAGAACCGTTTGTCCCTCTGTAAATGTGAACGTAAATTTTCTGGTTTGGAAAAGCTGATTGAGGAAGAGTACGGTGCCTTCACCTAAGGCGACTAGAAAGTCAATGACGGCAAGTGTATGAATGACAAAAGTGTAGAGGAGAATAAAGCAGTGATTTTGTGAATGACCATAGGTCAAGCGACAAACTGTCAAACACACAGAAAACACCTTACAGCATTTAGCAGTAAATAGCGACCAGCACAACAGTCACAAGTCGTAAGCAGCCTCAATCTACAAAACTGATTGAAGTGACCAATTACCTGAAGGCTTGATTTCATTTTTTTCGCACGTTATAATCCCCACTGAGTTGCCGTTAGGTGGCACACAATGATTCAAACAGTATCAGTCTGAACGTATATCGATGACCTTTACAAGAAAGCGGTGGTTTTGCAGTAGTCCGTGAGCCACAGAAGTTGTTAAGATTAAGAAGCATTTTGCACAAAAATGAATGGCCTACTCTCCCACCCACTTGAGGAAGAACTGGAAAGAAAAACCTCGGCTGGGTAACTCATACACACTGGTTTTGAACACATCTATGGGGGCAGAGATTAGGTCAGGACAGCAAAATAATTTCATACGGAATTTATACTAACTGTCATATAAATCAAGTTGGTTCGAATGCTCATGTAACTACTCATCAGTTGCGACTTCGTAACTCTGAAAACAACCAGCTTTAAACCTCTTAGCCTATAACCACCGGATTCAGTGTTATCGCCAAATCGTAGGATGCAGGAGATTGCTTAAGTCGTTCAATTACTGGGAAACTAACCATGATGCAGAGACCGGTTTAATGGTTAATATTCTCATATTGGTCCAAGCCTACTTGAGATGGCAGACAGAGCAAAGTAGACAGCACCGATAATTACGTGCTACCTTCCCATAACACAGAGTTCAGCCAATTGTGCCAATACTAAACTCAGTTTTATGGTGATACATTACAACGTATGAGTCAGTTTTATCGCTGATTGAAAACGAGCTAATTTTATTCAGATCTCCGTGGACAACCATTTCTCTGGAGGATTTTCAGTAGTGACAATCGTCTTGAACTGTTCACATAGTTTTTCGGATGTACTGACAAAATGTGCCGTTCATCACGCGTTGGTATCGATAAACATAGTCCACTTCCGGACACGCATGCCGCTGGGTTACGGTAGTATCGTACAGTAGCGAAGCCGTCTTATCCCCATAATAATCGTAAACAACCGTATGTAAATGTTTGGCAATGTTGCTCAACCGCTATACAATAGTGGAGACGACAACAGGCTCCATCCAAGCAGCACATGAAAGCGTAAAAGCGTTAAATCACAAACCATATAAGGTTAACGGCGTTTGTCTCCAGGTTAACCTGTTACAGTTGCTGTAGCCAAAAGACGCCAGCGCAAACATGTCACCGCGATCGGCTTGCACCTCCCCACTTTCAGTCCCACTTACCAATTCCGTATCAAGTATGCTACGAAAAGAAGATGGGAGCATGTTAGTGGAGGCTTTTGTAGTACAGCCGGCCCGTGTTGCGCACTTCAACAGTAGATAGTACAAAAGTGAAACCCTTATCTTTTGAAAACGAAAAAGTAGATGGATTCCACTATAAAGTTCTGAGGTTACCAAGAAGGGCACTGAAAATATACGGACTTTGATTACAAATGTATATATGAATGCTTTTTATATAACACTAAGTAGAAAGGCAGTGGTTTAAATTGGGACTGAATAACCAAACGAGCTCTTCCGCACACGATGTACTAACAAAGTTAACGAAAATAAACGACAGCATGTTACCATGCTCAAACTTCCTGTATTGGGGAGTGAGTGCTTTACTAGACGGCGAGGGTCGTTGGCTGAGAAGAAGGACAAAATATGTAACTAACGTATTACGTCTCACTTGCTCGTCAGCTCTTCGTTGGCGGTGTGCAATGAATACGTTGATGGCCTACTGGTTCAAAACGGCCAGTACATTCGTGACCACATTCATCGCGGCGCCATGTAGTGAGGTTACCACGATCTATGGCAACTGTAGGTTCCTTGTGAGCAGCATGATTGAATTCACGCCCACGTATCTGCAGCTAACGAAGGCCTGGGATGTCTATCCGGATTTTGTGCCCCCAGACGGTCAGGTTCAAAGCTACAATCTTCTGTTATCTATGATCAGTATTAAAACGCGGAAGTCTCAATCGGATAGCATCCTGTTACCGAATTTTATTTGCCTGCTTTGAAATGCCAGTACAGCGGCTGTTTGGAGCTCCGTTCATCATCTGTTCTATGGATGTATTCTAGCCAACAAAGCTGACACAACATCAACATGTTTCCAGTCTCGTCCTTGTCTGCTCGACGAAGTACGTTAACGACCGTGTTCCACCACTCACCTACCAGAACGTAGCAGAGTAATTGCAGATGAAGGCGGCTTAGACACCGTACATTACGTTGCTGTTAAGTTCAGTTTTCACTGGCGTACAACAGCGTGGACAGTACCATGGCCGCGTCTTTCAAGACGTCCGAAAGCAAAATTGACTCTTGCTAAGACAGCTTGTAACTCACCATCCATGGCTAGATATTCAACAGACTGTTACCGAAGTAGCAGAATCCTAAGCGCCATTCACAATGTCGCCAATTAATGCCAACTGAAAGCACAGACACAACACATCTACTCGGAGAATGCTGAAGGAGACAAAATGTCTTACTGGTATTGTTATCCTGTTCAAAGTTGAACGTTTCAATCACGCGAAGGCTGTAGCCAGTCGCTGCAGTAACCTCTCTCTGTTTGAAAACAACACACTGTTATCTGCAAACGGCAACGTGCGGTCAGTTGAACTGCGTACTCGGTTTGGAAAACCGAAACTCCAGATATTTAGTGGAAGACCATTCAAGCGGTACTCAACCTGGCCATCATATTCAGAATTCTGGAAAGCAACCGTTAGCATTGCGATTAGATATAGATTAAATAGAGGCGATGCTAAGACAACATCCTGCTTTGCGTCAGTGCCAGTGTCGGAATAATCAGAGGTCGAGTCACACGAACGCTATTTTGACTTCATATCTACTTACAACGATTTACTTAAGCTGACGAACTTACCCGGATATCCAAACTTCTCATGAGCCGTCCATAATACCTCATGGCTTACGGAGTCAAACGCCTTGATAGACTCTACAAATAGAGTACTGTGAGTTGGTTGCAATCACAACACTTCTACTTGATTTGTCAATCAGCGGACATGATGTCACTCGTACTACTACCCAATAGAAATCCACCTTGCTCCTCGGGAACATCGGACACCAAATCTTTGGCATTATTTAGATGGTCAGAATTTCAATGCAGCTCAGCATAAAAATTTCCGATAGTTGTTAATTTTCCTGCACTCAATCTTTAAATGAAGATACACTGAGAATGTCAGTGAACTCCTGTGAGTCAATTTCCTGTTTCAAGATGTAGTATAGCAACCGAAGCCAAGCATAATCTGCAATTGGACGACTGTGCTTCAAAATTTCTCTTGGCGGCTCGTCCTTACCTCCAGCCTTTCTATATCGCAGTTGTCCAATAGCCGTTCGCACCTGTGTAAGGTTCTGGATTGAAAACGAGTGATCCTTCGGTGTCTGGTTGTGGTGGGTCATTTGGGATCGCCAAGCTAGTGGTAGTAGGTCTTATTCCACAGTCTTCCAAAGCGCTTGCGCCAGACCTTCATGGTATCCACCAATTACATACAGCATCTCCGCCCAAAAGTGCCTTAGTATTTCGGTCGGATGGGTCAACAGTCGCTGTGAATGAACTATGCTGTTGGTGATCAACATAAGCTTGCTTTAACTCATCTGTTTTTCCCACCAGCTATTCTTGATTCCGAGAAGCCGATCGGCAAGTAGATAGTGAGCGCCCCCAAATGCGATCCTCTTGTCTCAACCTTTGCGTCCGTTGTAGAAAAAGCGAAGCGTCCTTCGTCAGGTTCAAAATAATTACATCCTTGTTATTGAGCTAGTTTTAGTGTTTCTGGCGTTGAATGTCGATTAATCTAAGAACTGTTACAGGGGTCTACTACTTGAGACATTGTTACGTACATTTGGGGTTAGTTGATTTGCGAGCGTGTTTGAGGCGAGCAACCATTGCGCGCTGAGAAACCTTCTGCATGTTTGAGGTCCGCTTCTCTTTTCCCTTCTCTCACCCTGTACAGGGTTTGCTCTTCTATTTCTCCTGACTGTGTGACAGTTAAGCATCATTGAGATCTACTGATGTGTTGCTGGTGATGATGATGGTGATGATTGTTGAGGTCTCTATTGGCTTACTATCCAGTCTTCATCACTGTCCAGCTGATTTACGAACGCTGATAAACAATGTGATTCTGACCAGTAAGTGATCTGTGTCGCATTCACCCCGCCGCATCACCCCCACGATACGTACTTCGTCGACGTTGCACCTTCGCAAAATCACGTAGTGAAGTCAGTAAGGATGACCGCTTCCTGGATGAGTCCGGACAATGATGTCGACAATTTCCAGCTGAAATCGGGTGTTTGTGGTAGCAAACTTGTGAACAACACACAGATCCCATAGATGGTCACCGTTTTCATTGAGTGTACCAATGTATTGAGGTCCGAGGACACCAATACAGGCAGCTGAACTGCGGCCATCCCGGGCGTCACCCTGAAGAAGCATGCTAGTCTTTCCTCGGCATCGAGCAGATTGTTAAGGACAACTGATGATAGAACTGGTTCATTGTATCCTCAGGGTGAAACATGGTTGAGATGTGAACAATGAAATGTCGCGGGCTTACCCGGACACAGCAGCAGGCACATAGACATGATTCGGGGGCTGATACCATGTGGTTCAAATACTGTCAAATATTCGATTCGATCAGCAATGCAGTGTTTCCTAGTACCTTCCGCTGGCTGACTGATGCGGTAGCAAGTGTACCCCGCATCTGTTTCCAGGGGAATACCTTGGTCCACATCCCTGCCCTGCTCAGGCCTGCGTTATTAGTATAATATTGGTTCAGTTTCATCACGAACGTTGCAATGTGGTGTTCTGGCCATCCTGTGCCGCACGGATCTACCAGTGCACGCACACTTCACGTCCGACGAACAGGGTAATATGCTCACGGGTAGGTCTCATGATGGTTTGAAAGTTCAAACATGCAGCCTCTGACTCAGTAGCCTGAGCTGTTGGACAAAAAGAAATAGGTTTGCCTTGAGGGTTTCTACCTTGGGCTTTTGATGCAAAAGCCGAACCTGCAAAGCAAAGGGTGAACCTTCTAAGGACCTTATCCAAAGCCAGTGCCTCAAAAGTCTGGCCTGCTTAACAGTAAGGAGTTAACCCAATCCGGAGGCGCAACGAATACAAAAACTGACATTTTATTCCGGTTACTGCTGCATTGCAGATGTCTGCTAAGCTGCATCAAGTTTCTGAGGAGTAAAGTGAGTTTTTTAACTGTACACAGTAGTACGTAGGTGGTCATGGTCACTCACCAGGCAATCGGAATGCAATTTGTTCTAGGGTAATTTTTCTAATCTTCATCTAAATACATAAGACAACAATGCTATAACGATAAATGTAGTCCTGCCGTATAATCAGAAACTTGTACCTCACTACTCATGCAGCTCTTCACCATCATTAATGCAGCAAGCAGCCCTATAAGCTTGACAGCTATTTCTATGGTTGCCTGCCTTTGGTTTGTATGACGTGCTTAAGTCTGCATAGTCTAAAGTCCTGGTCAACACAACACACAAGTCTCATCGCCATGTTAAAGCAGTAGAAAGGGTCATTCGTGCGTTCGTATTGAACGAGTCATGGAGTTGAACGGGTGGTTCGAGCCTGCGCTCATCACACTAGTGACCAAAAGTATTCCGCAGAAACAATTTTAGGCAATGCAATGAAAATACAAAGTGGCAAAACAAAATTACACAAGAGAGTAAACGGTAGTGTTGATGTAAACCTATCCTTAAATGCAACGCGTCACCATCTCAGTAGACCTTTTCATCCATCTACCAGGAAGAATATGAAGTAACCAACAGGGCATCCAGTACCTATCAGCTTTACTGCACAAAAATTTGGAGTGTTCATATTTTTGATTATGTCACTGCTCAGCCTAAACACGATCCAATTCATGTAGGCAAAAAACTTCAAAAATAATTTACCGCATAATTTTAAACGAACCAGATCAGAAGTGACGGACAAAGCTTTATCCTGAAGTGTGCATACTTAGTAAGCAGAGGTGGCACTTCTCGGTTCATTTTGAATGAACTGTGTTCATCCGAGTTTGTTTGGTTTCGGGAAGTCACCTACAATGAAACTTAAATGCGCTTTAGTTTTTCCAAATATAGATTGCAACAAGAAACAGTTGATAGTTCGAAATTCGCTCTGATTGTCCAAACATGGAAAATCTAGACAGAAATTAACCGGTTACATTTGATTCAGTTTTATTACATACACTACCACATTTATTTTACTTTTTCCAACACTACCTCATACTATTAATATTCGGTAAGTAGTAAAAGATCACGATCAACATTTGATCAGGGTTTCCGCGTTCAGATAAACTTTCTCGGTCGACCCACTAAACTCGAATGATGATTCGGTCGTCATAAGAGTGATACCAACCATTGATTACCAACTGTGCGTGAGATGGTAATCAACTAGGTACAGGTAAACATAGGTAACAGAAGAAACCCTCGGTTTCGGCAAAGTGGGGCCAACAGATGAGCTGAAGACAGTAGAAGAGTAATCATTGACTTCGTCATGATCCACCGTACACTTCTCGTCCAGGATGTATGAACAAGTTACAAAAAAGTCAGGAATAAACTCCAGGCTGTCTAGTAACTGCAGTATTATATATATATATATATATATATATATATATATATCCAGAATGCAGATGCAGATGTATTACACGCCAATCAAACAAAAATTGAGTTGTAGGTTTTGTAATTAGATGTAACACAACTTTCTGTTTCTATCTGTAATGCTCGCCATATCCTAATACTAGAGTCTCATATACCTAAGTGTAACTGTGCACATAAAATAGCCTTTTTTAAAGACTAACTTTGTCGTATAATGTGGCGCCCTTTTTGCTACAGTGGATCAGAGAAAAAAGTTCTTGTAATTTGTGCATGTTGAAACTGCTCTTGTCATTGGCAGAAGTCGTGTCGACAGTATACAGTCGTTTGCGAAAGATGCTAACATTCCCCTCTCCACTCACTAAAGTGCTTTTAAAAATATATGAATCAGTCCAATACTGACGTCAACCTTGTCCGAGCGACGATGCTGACTCACTCTAACATTAATACCACCTAACATTGTAACGTTCACAAAAAATGCTGATTATCTACGTCTCGTGCCTAAAAAGAACAAACGCTTTATCAGATGAGCTACGAACCACTTTGGGAACTCAGAAATTTCACATTTAGATTCATTCATCCACCTGTTTCACTGTCTCATATGAAATCCACCAAATGATCAAAAGAATCGATTGTCTCAGTGGAAGTTCACATAGGAATCCACCATCCGCACTCAGTACTGAAATTGTATCAGTGATACTTGGCTTGACATACAGGTTTGACATTTCGTTTCTGTCAATGGTCTGAATTCAACCTTGTCCCAAATTCTTCACAGTTGGACCAAACCGAGTAAATTCTTTATTACCCGGCTTGTTTTCCAAACGTAACATAACCTTCATTTTTGGAACCTACTATGCATCGATCGTACATGGTGTTCATTTAGGAGTGCAGAGATGGTTGTGGGATTTTGTTTCAGATTTTTGCATGATCTCCAATTTCTGCCATTTCTACGCCTAAGTTCATCTGTTCCATCCTACTTGTTTAGCAAACAAATCCCGAAAGTCTTCATCTGAATTGTGCTCCAAACTGTTGGTAAGCTAAATGGTCCGACCAAGGACTGCTATGTGCGCCTAAATTTGTTCACAGTAGCAATGTGAGATCACCATGTTTCTTTTTCAATTCTAGAAAGGTAGCAAATAATAGTAGAATTCGAGTAGATACGATTAAGCACTCTGTTCCCCCCCCACACACACCTAGAAATGTCAATTCACACTAATACTTGTGAATGAGTTAATCATTTCTGAACAGATGCCCATCATACAGCTTTGTTTTCTTCTAAAATTCGTGTCATTGGTGTTGCATACATCAGATCTATCAACATATTTGTAAACTTCAAGATCGCCATCTTCCGTTTGCTTGTCCTTGACAAATGCCTATGTCGGCTGTAGTCTTTGGGTTCTAAGGCGAGAGGTCACGTGTGGAATCTCTAGGAGTTTTTGACCAATTAGAAATAATCTACTATTCAGGAGTCCGTGAACAGTGTCCCTCGAATACCTCTTCTGGTGTTATTTACGCTCATTCCGACTTTTGCAGTCTTCAGTGTTGCGTCTCTTTGGATTTAGTTTTCTGAAGCTCTCTTTTGCTTGCTTTGAAGGCATCAATAATAATGACATCCTGATACACCGTTCAACTACATTGTCCTACTCAGATTGTGATGACCTGACGATTGAGTGACTCCCATCCAACGTTTCCCCACCAATTCCATAGAGTTTGCTCCTTCGGACATGTGTCTCGATGGAACAGCCAGTTACGACTGTTAACTGGACGATGCAAGTGTTTGGATTGAAGTAGACTAAAACCATGAAAAATGAAAGACCATACATCGTGTTAGAACGTTTTCACTTAGTTGTGAATCAATGTCCATGATAAGTTTCATTATTCTCACACAGTTGTGTTTGTTGTCTACAGTAGGAGAATATATTATATACCTAATGAGTAGTTGGGGATTTGGTTAATTTCAAGTTGAACATCACCCACAATTGATCACAGCTGTCGCATCCCCATAGACTTTCCAGTCGGCCACTTTCGAAAAGAAGCACTAGACTCGAGTTTCGCTCTCATTAGAGCTCGTCAGTAGTGCATACCATCGCCACTACC
>JTDE01002638.1:58276-93818 GCA_014338405.1 Paragonimus skrjabini miyazakii
CGGGCTACCTGATCATTACTCACAAGCGAAAGTGGTTGAGCGTTCACATATGATAATTCGGTCGTGCCTAAGTCTGTAATTCCTAATTTTCTAATAAACTTTATCAATGTTTTGACTTTGGTATAATATTCTATTAATTTTGTACACAAAGATAGCGTGAAGTAGATAAATGCAGTTGCGTTCAAAACAATCTTACCTTTCCTCAAACCATGTTTCTGGTACTTCACCGATTATCACGCACAATAGCATGCCTATCATCTGCATTGCATCAAACGCTGGCTTGAAACAAGCGCACATCCCCGCTGTCCGTTGGATAACAGTGAATGGGAATTCAGTCGGTGAGTTTTGATTGAACGCGTCCGTCCTGTGGTTGTGATGTTCCGTATTAATTTTTGTCCAGACGTTTTGTTTTCATGTCAGAAACAGGCATATATTTTTTGTCTAACGCGGTCCAGCAATGCACGAGCAGACGGTCTAGTACGACTGTAATCATATGTATGTATAGGAATTAGTCAAAGCAATCATATAAAGTGGGTGACATTATAGAAACGAGCAGAACTACATTGAATTAGCCGATAGAAACACTCTGGGTGAGTTGAATGATAAAATCAGCAATAAGCGTGCTAGTCACGTTGTACTGGCTGTGATACTTTAGACAGGTTTGACAATCGCTAATCTACTGTATGTCAGCGTCTCATATCTTTTACGCTATCTGGATAAGCTTGGAAATGGTAGCCAGTTATATGGCCCTTGTTTGTTTGATAAACTTTTTAATATCAGAGTTTGTTTCCCTGAAAGAAAACATCAATCTTTGGTTAGTCATGCAGTTGGAAAAGATGCGGGTATACAAGTATTAATGTTTCTAGTGTTTTATTTGTTTCAACTCAGAGACTCAGCATTTAATTTATATAACATTGCTTTAATGTGCTACTGCACTGCTTTTCAAAAGTTGGAGTTTAAGCCTATTAGTAAGAAGGGATGGATGCGTGCTAGTCTACAATTCAATCAAAAGTGACTGATCACTTCAACCATAAGATGAAGAGAGATGATGCAGCTGACAAGTTTTCATAATCCCAGTAACCGGGGCCAGACGGTCTGTTGGGTTAGTGTATTGACTGCCATTCTGTTTTCTGGATTCGAATCTCCGACGTGCTTGGTACTTCTGAGACCCAGTTAGATCAAAACAGCTGTCCACTCCTTCAGTACGTGCCACTATAACCAGCTGCCTGTGAAACATGTTGCTTAGATATGGGGTTGAATTCCAGTAACTGTGTTTGTAAATTAATTTTATCGTACACTAGCTAACTTATCACAAAATATGCATGATTATTACATCGTGTAAAAATTGAGATCGCAGACATATATGATCAATTTCAAGATGAATATCACTCACCTTTGGTCGAACCGCTGGAATTCAAAGACTTTCCATTTAACCTTTTTCGAGAATGTGCTCTGGACTCGAGTTTCCCTTTTGTTAGAAGTAACCAGTCATCAACATTATGGACAGCAATACATCAATGGTTCACACTGATGGATAACTGCCACACAACCGTAGATGAAAAGTAAGCCTTGCACTGGAAGAGAGGAGAAACAGAAGGGGGACGGGAAGGGACACAACAACTAAAAATAGCTACGTCAATATTCAAACATCCAGCATCAAGATGCCTACATCTTACAAACAGACAAGAGAGCTGTAAATAAAAGTAAGGCGTCATCACCAAGACAGCTTCCTCATGGCTTTCAGTAATGCATTTTTATGTCGCGACCAGGATCAGAACGCCGGTCGCGCTTTCATGGGTCAAGCCTGTTTATCATTGTGTCATTGAAATCACATTAGGCCACGACGGATTTATCCTACCTGAATGCTCAGCTATTTTCCCTCGTGACTGAAAATCAGTTTGTTCAACCGTCTTGATATGCAAAACATTAATTGTCTTGATAATTGCGTTCGACAACTCCGCCATGAGGACTTCCGACACAGGTCACAATCTTCGACAATTTCAAACCTGCTAAGTGGTGTCCTAGATTCATCATTATATACTCTTCCTTTCAGCGACAACCGAACGTCTTTTCGACGCCACAGATGACACAGTTTAACAAAGGCAATTCATGCCTTTGCAATCCTCGCTGATATCTCATCAGCAATATTACAGACTGACGAGATAGTGCTACCTAAGTATGTGAAACTGTCCACAGTCTCAAGCAGGTTACCTGCAATGAAAAAAGCAGGAGTTGAAGTGCCCCAGTTTTGAAGCAACACTTCGCATCATCATTATCATCATCACAGATAGCAATACATTAGTGGTTACCACTGATGCTTAAATGTCACACAACCACGATGGAAAAAAAGAAAAAATCCTATATGAAAAGAGAGCAAAAAAAGAAAGGGTGGGCAGTGGACCTAAACACTAAAGGTAGCCACAGCTATATTCAAACTTTCGACGTCAAGGTGCCTACACCTTGCAAACAAACAACCGAGCTACAAGTGGAAGTAAGGCGTCATCACCAAGACAGCTTCCTTACAGAGTTCACTGCCCCGCGTCATTAAGTGCACTCACTTCACAGACAACTCGGCCAAACAACGACAACATTCACGCCACTGAGCTCGGTTAGCCGCCATCTCACCTAATGTCTCCAGCCACCGACTCTGCGAGTCGCAAGGACCCCAGCCTGGGAGACGAACCCGATCTACAGTGACCAACCCCTTTGAGAACGATTTCATTTGTCTACGCCAGGTCATCATCTGTCCACCTCGCAACTTGCGCCAATCGACCGCAGCGTCGACAAAAGGTGCTCGGTGTGGCAGACGACTAGCTGGCATCCTTAGTACATGACCTAACCATCTAAGTATGTGTAAGTGTAGCGACCGAACAAAATCAATCAGTATTAAACACCCACATCCTGACCTCTTCGTTACTCACTCGTTGGTGCTACCCGATACCAGCAATTGAACGCAGACATCGGTGGTTATAATAACTGAAGACGGTTCACGTCCTCTACCCTGAGTGGCCAGGTTTCGCTGCCGTATAGTAATACAACCCTCACTGTTGTCTGATAAACACGACCCTTAGGTTTCAGGGAAATACCTCTGTGTCGCCATAAGTGTTTCAAATGAGCGAACACCGCCCTAGCCTTGGAAATACGCGCCTCCATTCCACTCCCTACACCTCCGCCGCCCCCGCTGATGCAACTCCCCAGGTATACAAATCAGTCAACAACCTCCATGACTTCGTTATCTAACATTAAATCCACATAATCACAGCAATCATGTAGAAGCAGTTTGCATTTCAAGGCTGCAAAGCGCATTTCGAAGTACTTGGCAGAACGCGAAATTGCGTTAAGCGTTGTTTATGCTACTTGAAAGTTGTCACACAGCAACACCTTGTCGTCAGCATAATCAAGATCAGTCATTCTTTCACCAGGTGGGAGGCCCACACTGGCATCTTGTGACTGCCGGAGACAGTCCTCCATTAGTTCGTCCATAACGAATTTGACCACAAATGGTGAAAGGGGACAGCCTTGACGTACGCCGTTCATGGTGCTGAAACTGTCAGATAATTCGCCGTAAACCCTAACCTGTGCAGAAGTACGGGAATAAAGCGCCGACAGTATGTTCACGTACTTAGTCGGTACACTTCTGCGTTAAAGCGACTTTAAAAGTGTAGATCGATACACCGAATCGAAGGCACCTTTGTACTCAAGGAATACCGCGTTTGTTGGCCGGCAGTATACATGACGTCGCTCCAAAATTTGACGAATGGTAAAAAATGTAATCTATACAACCCCGCCCGAGGTGAAATTCTGCCTGTTCTTCCCCTAGTGTTTACCTCACGAACTGCAGTGAGTCGACGGAGTATAATGGATACTAGAACCCTTGATTTAACTGGTGTTAAACTAATTCTCCTATGGTTTTCACAAGGGCCCCGGGCTCTCTTCTTAAATATGGAAACTATTTTCGAGTGCCCCCAGCACGGAGGAATGGTCTCCGTCGTCCACACAAGCTGAAACAGCTGAGTTAAGGTCTCTACCACCACCTCTCCATCCTCTTTGAAAAGTACCGGCACGATATTATCTGGACCAGCAACCCTATTACGTTTGAGAGCCGAAAGGCAATTGCGAACCTCGGTCTCAGTGGGTGGTTCCAAATCTACCGACCAGGGTGCTACGTCACAAGTTTGTGGCGGCAACACAATGGAAGCAGGTGGCCAGCTAAATTGATCCTCAAACTGCTCCGCCTAAGCCACTAACCTTCTAGACTTATTATAGATTAATGTACCATCTGCCTCGATAATAGCTTCACTGACAGACGCTCGCTTGGGACCAGTAGCACGGTTCAGCTTAAAGAATTTGCCGGTGTTCCCTAAAGCAAAAGCCGTTTCCATTTCCTTAACTTTTTCCAATAACCAAGCCTCACGATCAGTTTTTAGACTATGTCGTTGGAATAAAATCATTTGGTAGAATGACTTGTGTGGTAATAGACGGTTCCGATTTTAGACTCTGAAATTTGAGGCAATTCACTTGGGCTACGTCCTGTGTACTCCATGGTCTCATAATGTGCATTTATAAGCACTTAGTTACTATCTACTCACTGTGCTTGTGGTCCCTACAGCAGTACGGGTAAATCCATCAGAAGCTGAAGGTTGTGAAACGTGTAGTGAGACTTAGTTGTACACAAGCTCGAGGTTCACCTTCAACTAGTGAGCAATGTCGTGTTGTAAACAACACCTAAACAATATTAAAGCAGCGGTGGTGCTGTTTTGCCGCATAACATACCTATCAATTACAGACATCGTTTGTTCTAGTTAGTGCCTATTTCATATCGAAAGTTTTACGGTGACTGAACGCTTGTCGCAATGTTTCGGTTTAACTACAGTGAACTCGGAAATACCATGTATATGTACATCAGTAAGAATGTCTGCAGCCCAGGTAGCGTTGTTAATGATAACAGATCCTAGTATCGATATAAAACGTCCCAACAAATCGTTTAAGACACAGTGTGTTTCTTACAAATAAATTTGTATATATATGTATATATATGTATATATGGTCAGTGACATCTGGGGCTTCCTCCACGATTACCTGTATGCTGGCGGAGCTAGTCCATGCAGAATTGTTGAGTTTTGTTTAACACTTCGAAATTCACTGTGTGATAAGCTTTTTAACTTACGATTTTGGGGCTGTGTTGTTTGGTTCCATTTAACTAGCTAAAGTCTATTGTTCCTTGTTCACTGTGTTCAAGCGCAGCTGTGATTAGTAGATTGCTAAACGTGTCAGACGAAGTATTGAGAAAATAGTCATGACAGTATGCTTCTTAACCCACTCCTTAGCTGGTGCAATTCTGGACGTGTTGAAAAATAGTCTAGCTTCCACTATTGCTTCGAATAATGTTCTGGCGGAGACTGACGTAGGCGACTAGCAATCAGATGACTGCAAGTGATTTGACTGCATATCACACGGGTCAACCTAACAATTTCACTTGCTGTGTGTTTAGGAAGGATTCGGCTTATCTGATACGACGGTCCAAGGAAGTCGTACCTCATCGGCATTGGGAATCGGACACTGGAGAGACAAGGACAATGTTCGGGCTAACGACATTACACAAGAGAGACGTAATTAAAAGAGAGTATATATCCCCGTTTTAATTACCGCAACCATACCTAAGGGGGGTATTGCTCACCCCCACTCAGTGGCACTTGAATGGAAAGCTTGCCCTAAGCAAAATACACGACCAATCTGTAGCTACATAAGGCAATCTTTTCCCGTGATAAATTTGAAAAGTGAAGTCTGAAACGTCATGTTGCCATGATAGATTTCACTACACCTTTATGAACGCTTACTACAACCGTTAAATTGTATCAAATCAAAACCTAACCTCGAGGCAAATTACATTGAAATATCAATCATCCATTAGTGCCCAGACCCTACCATTTCCAGAGCAATGAGAGGGTACCGAACAGCCTCTACTAAATCTACAGAACGGGTCCATTCCTTCTGATGGTAACCGCCTCGGTATATTGATGAAGATGTGTGTGTTCACCCAGATGACCTTGAACTCCGGCCATGTCCCACTAATGTGTAGCTGTTGATCTGTAGTTTTGACGTCATTAAAGTCGAAAATACATACCGTAACCCAATAGTCCAGTTTAACGGATGATATAATTTTCTCCACTGAAACCACAATCTCATGAACACAAACGTTTCTTAAACAATACTGGTTCACAAAAGACCTAGGTGTGAGAAACTTGGGTCTCGGTTGAATTTGACGAAAACAGCGTGCCCGAACGCGGTATATGCTGCAACACTTAAACTCAGTTATCCAGTAATGTTGGTAACATCGCCGCCAATCCGTCTGACAATGTTCACAACTGCGCATCCTTGACCAATCCGAGGACCTCTGAAGAATTGTAGACGTCACCAATATTTGACTCTGTCTGCCAAAGTAATTTCGGTATCGTTGTCATATGTAACCGCTTTTTGACCTGTCATAGCAAGTCAAATATCATTCAAGGTCAACGGTGTTTTATCTATATTACTGTCGTTATCGCACTGGTCGCCGCGTTGTAGCCATGCATCGTAGCGAAAGAGTGGAACATTTTTGAATAATCGTTACCAAGACAACGATTAACAGCTACCGTATCCGACCTTAAAGGATTGTGCTGTGTTCTAACCAATGTGAGCTCCACAAAGGTGAATCTCGTTCGTTTCAGAAGTAGACATTTTGGGGAGGATAGAAGTGGCCTTTATGAAGGGGGAAATTACAGAGAATACTTATATGCAGAACACAGGGGTTACAGCAGCAGTGAAAGATATCACGGTTGGATTTTTGCTACAATGACAAAAGTTCTACTAACTTCAAGACAAATCAACTGCCTGTATGAACGGCATATACGCATATATGACCGGACGGCGAGCACTGCGTGGTAAAAATACACAGAGCGTGAGCAGTCCGCGGTGCCGTCTGCGCAACAAAACGCCGGGTGAGTTGACCGGGTAAGCGACGTATCCTGTCTCCAGGGCCTGCTATGTTATGATCCTGGTCGAATCCAAGTTCGCATCTTCTGTTCTAATTGTCTGTTGCATTAACGAGCACACCAGATGCTTGAATCTATGATCAACCACTCCTTGTCGTAACTGTCGATCTGCGCTCTCTGTATGAAAGTTGCCACAACTGCAAATGGACTAATAAACTGCGTGTGGGAAAGAGCTGCTGTAATAATGGGCCATATTAAGTGGACTGATCGGGTGAGCAGTGTGACAGTTCGCCGGCACGTATTTTGGAACGCTCGGGATTTGCGATCAATTGGTCAACTAATCACGTTTCACAGTCTGCGATGGTTAGGTCACGTACTTCGTATGCCAGCTCAGCGTTTACCGTACTGAGCATTATATGCTGAGACCACCAACAGTTGGTTAAGACCACATGGTGGTCATGCAACAACGTGGTCACGGAATATGAAGACCCTGACTGCTCCACTGAGCAGAGTGGGTAGATGTCGCCTGCCTGGTTGGGGTCCTCGTGATCACTCAAACCGCTGGTTAGAGACGCTATCCGAGATGACTGTGTCGCAGTCAATGGCTTACCTGTATTCATATCATTTCTAGTTCTTCTTCTTAGTCTTCTTTTAATAATTTTCAACCTTTTTAGTAGCGTTTTCTTCTAAAATTTTCCACGTCACTGTTGAGGTGAGCGACGGCCCGAGTCACAATACATTTTGGTCAGGCTCATGCTTGCTATGATGATGTTGCTGCTGCTGATGATAAATGGGCAAAGTTGAAAATATCCCCGGTTGAAAATGTTAACATCACTTCAGTTGCGAGGTTCATGTGAATCAAGATAGACTGTAGTTTTTAGCTTACGCCAGTTGTCATACTGTCATTTTGAAGGGTAGGTACAAAAAGCCAGTTTCGTAACAGTACACATGTAGGTCCTAATAGTTTCTCTCCTTACTATGAATCTTAACAGAACTTTAACCATATCCTTTCGCAGGTAAAACATCCGTCTTTTCTGGAACTTAAATTACTGAGGCATAACACGGCTCCTGGACCAGGTATCACCTTTTCTTTTTGAATAGATGGTGTGGAGAGATTGACATCAGAACTGGCGAAATGTCTTCAAATAGTTTGGGAAACTGAAATGGTCGATGCCCATCAACAGTACTTCTCGTTTTCAAAAAGGGGGCCCGAAGTTTATGTGGCAACTACAGAAACATCAGTTTAGTGTCTGTTGCGTCCAAGTTACTTACTGGTCTTATACATTGCCTCCTGACTAGGACAATAGAAGGTCAAACACGCGAAGAACAAGCAGGATTCAAGTCTGGTCCAGGGTCCGTTGATTACATTTTTACCCTGCAACAGATCTGGGAGCATCGGCATTCTTACAGATAGCCGACAGTGGTGATCCTCTTAGAACTAAAGGCTACTTTCGATTCAGTTGATCTTAACATCCTCTGGAACTTTCTTCACAAAGGAGTACCAGGGTAACAAGTGAAACTGTTGAGGGGTCATCGATTGGAGTTAACAGACAGTAACTGTGTCTCCTCTCGAGGCGATCGGGCAACCTGATCATTACTCACAAGCGAAAGTGGTTGAGTGTTCGCATATGATTATTCGGTCGTGCATAATGTGAGGTCAGTAGCGCAGTCATAAACACGGTTGCCTCATGAACAGCGTGTCCTCACTTCTAGTCCCGGCAGTGACGAGGATATGCACTACTGACGAGCTGTAATGAGAGCGGAACTCGAGTCTAGTGCTTCTTTTCGAAAGGTGCCGACTGGATAGTCTATGGGAATGCGCCAGCTGCGATCAGTTGTGGATGATTTTCATTCTATATCTAATTTTATAGTGACACCACGTTTGTATCGACCTCTTAAGTACAGTGTAGAGATACTGACAACAGTTATTTCCTATCTGATTGCAGTTTTCGCATTCAGACAAATCTTTCCTTCAACTTCTTCTTCAGAGACTCCGTCCAGCTTGACCTTTTGAGGTGTAACTATTTGCGCCTACAATTTAGAGGTTTTTTCTGAGTTAGCTTACCCATCAAGTCAGTTTTTCCGGCGTACTGTCCACAGGTCCACGATGACGATTTTCTCAATGGTTTCCTACGTCACTTTGTTCATCATGCCTTGAAATAACTGCACTTCGGATTATGACTAGAATGCTCTATACTGACTTAATTTCAAAGCGCTCACGTAGGACCCGACAGATGTGGGCTAACTGAATAGCAGCGGAAAACAGTCTGGTTGAACGTGGGTTATAAGAGATGACAAAACAACGCAAAAGCTACCACGAATCAATGCAGAGGTTGTGACTGTAACTGTTACTCGTTTCCTGATTGGGCAGCTTGACTCGGTGTAACCTCATTAAATGGGCACAACACACAACGTTTCCGTCCGTCCTATGCACCAAAGACCACAGTAAAGTCTTCATGGATTGTAATGTATGTGGCAACGGCGCTTGCAATATCCCGACGACACTTCACATTCCTCACGGTTGCTTAGTGCCTGGGAACATTCGAAACCTAGGCAGAATTTCTGATGCAATGTGGAAATTTATTCACTGCAAGAATTGAAGTTTTTCCTCACCCGCGAAATATATTTATCAATTCCGTCTCTGAGTAAACTGAGAGCAGTCAACATTAGCTGTATACATGTCGCTGACCTTTGTCACATTCTATAGCAAACTTGTTAATTGTTACGATACCTGGGGATAAACTGGTTTGAGGTTTATATAGTAATTTTTAAGTAATCCTCAGCGAGTGTTTTTGTTTCACGTAAGAACCACAGTACCAATCGTCTGACTTGGTTACATGAGTCTGTGACCAGATCACGTGACAATAATTCAAGGGTTGTTTGTAGGCCTCAGGGGTACTATTATCCGAGATCTTGAAGGTTAGAGCAAACAGTGCATCCGAGCCTCGGCTTGTTACAACTCAACTTGTGCTATCAACGTGTTTACCGTACTACAATATAACAATAAAATTCAAATATTCAAAAACAAGTCTCTTAAGCCAGCGCACTGACTGTTTGACTAAACAATTCTGTGGCAATGTGGCCTTTGGTGGTCCTGATGTAGTGAAGTGGGTGGGTATTCATTTATAAAATTTCGGATATTCAGGTTCTCCGCTGCAGCTCATGAATCCGTTGGTGTACCGCATGCCACCAAGCCCGGATTTTTCACAGCTGCCATTTTTCACCATGTTTGCTACCAGTGCAACAGAGTATACGGGAAGTCGTCGCAATCAGTAAATCTCTGACCGTTAATTCTGGATTCGAATCGTCATTAATATTATTATTACCGCCATTAGTACCATTACTAACTGAATTCTGACGCTTCGATTGTTACTAATTGAACACTACCCATATTTGATCGTGGTTTTGGAATTCAGGTTGATCATTCGGCTGATCCATTCGAATCTCACTTACATTTAAGCATATCAGTAGAGCATATTGTAGTCCCAACTGAGAGTCACGCTACGTCGGTCGTGACTTCGAAGCAACCGTGTTGACGACAGCGCTAGTACATACACAACAGGCATGACCGAGTGGTCATATAAAAACGCTCAACTGTAACCTTGTGTAGTAGATGTTCATCCTGTCTGCACATGTCTAAAGAAGAACAACCAGAATCGCTCTATTAACTTTGATGGGTAACCCCGTGTTCAAGACCAATTATTTAAGTTGACTTCATCGACCTGAGTTCATCAACCGAGCAGTGTGAGGTGGTGATGTTGTTGACAGTCTCATCCCACAACCAAGGAGGTCAGAGTGCAAATTACTGTCTCGACCCGGATATGCATTGCCGGTGAGCTCCAGTAGGAGCGAAACTTGAATGCAGTGTTTCTTTCGGAGTGGATTATCGGAAAAGCGCGTCTGATACGAGATTCATGATCAAACATAGACGATGTCCGGCTTGTAACTGTTATTGCTATCGTTAGCAGTTACGCTATCGGTTCCCTGAATGGCACTTAACATGAAACGCCTGTCAAATAATCACCTAGGGAGATGTGTTATTTGTGTCAAGCTATTGACTTAGTTTTCGAACAGCTTGTGAAGAGACGAAAATGAACTGCCGGTAAAAACTAGTTATAAAAAGGCAGTTTTCAGGAAAATTTGATCAGCAGCAATCAGCACTGCTTAACTAGTCCAGACTTAACATGCACGTCAATCTCGCTGGTGGTTTCGTGCGCACTTTTTTACGTCCATTCGTTTCTTATGGACACTCGCCTCATTGCCTGATAAACTTTGGTCTATTGCTCCCCACATTACTAACACTGTGTCTGTTTGACCATAAGGTTTCGAGCGTTATCACTTGTCCTACAATGATTACAACCTGAACGGAATATGTGTGCCCTGATAGGGAGGTATACCGTCGTTCTCGTGTACAAAAGCCAGGTGGTTATTTCTTTGTGAATGATTACAACACATATTCTTTCTCTCATGCTGTTGTTGATCACCACTATATACTTTTGTTTCGTCCATTGTTATGTCTTCAAAAGCCTCGGTCTCAGATACAGTAACTTCTGTAGTTTGCGACCTGGATACACACACCAATTCAGTTATTCCGAAGAGAGTTTATGATGATCGAACAGACCGAGTGGTCTGTACTGTGAGAAAATTTGGACGCCCGTACTCGTATGAACCAATGGATAGGAGCATTATCAACCTTAAGTATGTACGGGTTGGGAGTACATATTGCCAAACCAAGTCCTTGCAATGTGAACTATTGATGATGCAACCAACAAAACAAACACAATATTTGCTGTTGTTCAGAAAACAGTCAACGTGCAATCACCGACCAACCTTCACCTTGGATCATGGTTATACTTATACCACCAGTTAATCGCCCTTCGCATATTTACTCCCTCATTTAACTTGTTGAAGCGAAATGACAACTGATTATTCCGCCTTTCTCACTCTAGCCGATCATCAATATTACTTGTCTTTACCGGTCAGTATACTGAACTCGATTGAATTGTTCTAAATCAAACCTATGTAACAGAATCAAAATGATATCGATCCGAACAGGAAAGTCGGAAACAATTTGTGTACAGTGTATTCTCCAGCATATTTCGCTGCATCTTAACAAGTACATACTGCAGTCCACGGATTTGTATAGCAAAGTTCAGTGGGCAACATCCTGAACCACACAAACACATACTCACCCGCACATCAGCGCACATGGGTTACCAAGGCAATCTGGTACCTATGAACAAGTCTGTCTGTACGTGGAGAAGTGGCTTCAAATTGTTAGTCACTGTCACCTCCGCGAACCGAAGAAGCTTTCGATATTTGGTTACATAACATATTCGGAAGGTCCTCTCCAAGTTCAATTGGGTTTGACATGTCAACACGTGTCGAGCGGTCGATGACAGTGTTCCAATGTGACTTGTCACATTCTGACTTTAGTCAGGCATTGTGGTATCCATAAACTTTTTGCGAACCGAAACTGTATTGTGTTCGTTGATCCGACTGAGTAACTGCCATTCTGTTCTGCCTATATAAGTGGCCCGGCATTCACCCGAGAACTCATAGATGGTGTAAAATTTGGCGTAAAGCGGTAACGGTGTTTTCAGCGTTGATGTTGGGATACGGGTAGTGGTGAACAGCATGACCAGTCTGGCTGCATAGAACGTGCGTCCCATAGCAGCCGTGAGATGGGTTTTCAATATAGTGGCAATGTCATCACCCTTGTACGGTAAACAGAGGTAGACATTTAGTTTTGAAGTCGTTGGACACAAGGCGGCAGCCGGCTTTTGTTTACTGAATTTCTTAACAAATGCCGATGGATAGCCATTTTCTTTGAGCGTGGTTTTCGGTCCATCTGATTCCGGTAGGCAGACCATAGTTAGGAGTGATTGTTTCGGCGCTTCTTGAGAATATCCAAAAATGCCTGGGTTTCATTCTGCTCGTGCACAATGGGGAAGCTAATTTTGGAATTTAATTTGTTCATTGAAATGAGCATACTCGTTGCCATCTCCTTGGTATCGGTAACTATCAATACATCATCAATATAACGTCAGCAGAAGTCAGCCTGACTGATAACAACGTTTGCGTTCTGCTGCAGGTGGGTAACAAAAATATCGGCTAGTAACGGACCGAGTGGAGTGGCCATAGCAACATCATCGATTTGTGCACAGCCAGTTTCCTGGAAATAGAACTTCACGTTAGCTATGCGTAGAAGCAGAAGCATTTCTAACTCAGACGTAAATAGTCCTATGTTCAATCTATGAGTCAATATATTGGCAAATTATAATGACCGTCTGCATCAGAGGAACATTTGTAAACAAATAAGCAACATCCAAACTGACCATACGTTTGTCGCTGCAGTCCAAACCATTGTGGAAAACGATTAGCTCAAAACTTTCGCTTTACCGTCATTATGTTGATGATGTATTGTTAGTTACCGACACCAAAGCGGGGGAAACGAGTATGCTCAAATCAATGTGCAAGCTGAATTCCAGTGTGGTAAGTCTGATATGGAAAGATGTACTTACACTCATTTATGATACATTCAGACAAGACATGGCAAACGACTCTGTCCACTTTTTCCTTCATCCCTGTATCCTGTTGACTTTTAGACTGTGTATGAACCGCGAAGATGGCAAGAAGACGTGCACTACGAGATGCGAGCATTTTACCAACTGTCATTAGTCGGTTATATAAAACATTATGTTATACGGAGTTAGCACATGACAATGGTGATTCGTAAGAAGTCATTTGTGCGAACGACTGTTTGGGTGACTATCAGGTTTATACAATTATGTGAAATATGCGCTATTCACATAGGAAAAAAGGTATACAGATTAGTAAATATCTCACAGTTTGTAGTTTACTGTTTGGATTGGGATGGTATTGATATATATGAAACAGTGATGCACCTGTCAAACATAAGTGACAGCTACAAGTGGATCAGATTTAGTCTAATCTTGAGTGGTTTTGTAATGGATAGTCAGAGAAGGTGAGGGTTTGTACGAAAGAATCCTACACACAGAGGCATAAATCGTATGGTCCGATAGAGATGGTCACAAACGTTGATAACAATCTCATCTTGACCGACCCAAAGTAAGCATAGCGGATTTGGTAGATGATTCGGATGACTTTCTATAGCTTAATCTGATCATTACTGTAAATCATGTGGGAACCAATCCCGTTTGAAGTGGGCGTAACCAAAACCTCGCAAAACTTTTTGGGAAATTTTCGAGAATAATTTCTGATGACCAATTGGCTAGTACCTGACAGTAATTAATGTTAGTTCACTGAATAAAATGTTCTTCACATCAATTTTCGCCTTAACATAACAGGCAGATCAAGTTGTTTTCAAATTTTCATAGACAGCTTCAGGACGTCATGTAATTAACTTAGGTTTAGAAGCTGAATTCCAGTTGCGAAGTTCAGTTTTATTAGGTGTGGTGCTGGTCCGGATGATACTGTAACGGCACTTTTTGATAAAGTTCGGGAATAACCAGCGAAAATAACTATTTGACTGTTTCAACCTACGCGGACGACGGTAATCATTTTTCTCTGCTGGGGTCGCTCGTTAGTAGTCTCCATATTCAAGAAATCGTCGAAGAGATCTTATGAAGAACATAAGGGGAATAACTTGACATCAGTCGGTTTTCCGGTTCTGACATCCATTACACTTCTTCAGGTAGACAATAAGGAAGAATAGGCAGGGGTTCGACCTGAATGAGATACACTGATCAAAATTTTCCTCTTCGCCAAGTTCTGAAACTAGCATCATACGTACCACCGACCAACAACTACCGTTTATCTCGATTATAGAAATGCGTTTGACTCAGTGGATTGATCTACAATTTCACTATCGTTTAAAAACAGGGGTTACCGAACTCGTATTCCAAAATACTTCCAGCACATTGTCCCCCTACTTCAGCTCAGGTTGGGATTTATAGTGAGCTGTTCGACAGTTCTTGTGTCAAGAATGGCGTAAGTCAGGATTGTTTACTTCAAACATTTCCGTTTACTTTTTGCCCTGGACGAAATAATGAAGGACATGCAATACTCGTAACTGTGGGTTTTGAAAGACCTCAAGAATCGTACTTGAATAGAATACTTTCGCGTAAGTAATAATGAAAAGACCGCGGACTGGTTGCAATAGACAGCTTTTATTTATGAGACAAGAACACGGTTTCTCAGATGTACCTCTGTATTAATGAAATCAGTGCGTCATTAGCAACTTCACAAGCTATGATCTGATTGGTTCAATACAAAGCAAAGAACTTGGTGAAGAACGAAGTATATTACACTGGTACTGTTTGGCTCATTCTAATATTGTACGTTACAGCGCTGTTGAATTGGTCTGCTGCTTAATGGTCTACTGTGTTAGCGTCTGGATAAAGGGTGAATCTAACAGCTCCTTACCATAACCTTCTCCTGTTCGGAAAGCCTCTACATTCAAGTTAACTAATCTTGCTGATCTTCTCGACACGCTGAATTCTTAGAGTACAGGGTATCTGTTTCATTCAATGTTACGTTTTCGGTGCTTCGGAACGCAGTTTGTTTAGTATGTCTCTGATGAATTGAAGCATCCTGCAAGTTAGTGATGTCTACCATTGTACTATTTGGCTTACGAGTGGTTTGTCCTCTGGTAGAGCGCAGGTAGTTTCCACAAAGATTTATTACATTCGACGAATCCACATACTGAAGAAAGGTTCTCAAACAACTGGATTTAAATAGAAAAACTCAGTTCTTCTTTGCTGTGCAACTGGCTGCGTTCATATACCAAAGCCAAGTGTTGTCGAGCAACATACAGTTCAGTAAACGTTTTAGGACTAACAGAACTCAAGGCAGGTTTGAATGTTTCCTCAAATTTCCTGCAGGACCGTTGGGATATGGATGCTGAGACGCGGATTATAAGTGACAAGACAGAATATTGTCAAGCCATTGTTTCATTTCAGCGAAACGAAATTGTGATCCATCATCTATTATCAGGACCTACGGAACTTCTTCTCAAGTGGAAAACTTACAAAACGTTTACGTGGTAAATGACGTGGAAGATGAAGTTTTAGTAAATACTCAAGGTCAACATGGATATTGCACTCAACCCATGAACTGTTTCCATCGCATTTCTCTGGATAGTTTTTAAAGAAAGTCTGTCCTTTTGTAAATGGGGAGACCAGAAAAAGATCGATTGCTAGAGGCGAAGACAAATAAATCCTTTGTGCAGGTTTTTGAAACACAATCGCTCGAATTTCCCAAGCAAATGGTTCAGACACACTAGTGCGCTTGGCGTTTGCCTCAGTATCTGGAAAACCTGAGAGGTTGTGTGACACAACAGTATCAAAATCTTTTTCTTCGTCCGCAAATTGGAACGGTACACCGCCGAGGGAGTAAGATAATGTACGCTTGTATGTGATATGCTGATAATGAACTCGATGAGGTCCGTTTTGAACCACTGGTAATGGATGCTAATATAATCCTGTAGAACACTAGCAACAGAGCGGTCACGGACAACATAACAGAGTATAATATCATTAGCAAACAGTAATAAGGGAGATGATACTTCGGGTGACAAGTCATTGATGAAGATGAAGAGAAGTAGTGGTAGTAAAAGCAGTAGTAGTGGTCACTTATTTATGCCTATTGACTATTCTAGGTTCTACGAAAACCTGATACATTTATACCAGGAACCTGGCACTGACTGTCGTTATATTCCGACGGTTGTCTCACTGTGAAAGACATTTCTCAGTTCAGATGCGTCAAAATGACTGTGATGACACCCTTGTACTTTGAAGCTCCTTTGGTTTTGAAAGACTCCCTTTTTTATCCTTTTTCATTGTCAACATATCACATAAGCAAGTTTCATTAAATGAGTGAATTGTTAACTTTTGTTATCCTCGTGGAAGGACATGTCAATTGTTCAGTGTTGTTAACCATGCAGCGTCCTACAATTGACAGATAGCTTGCTTTGTATTTGCCTTTTTCACATTTTTGCTGCCAAAACTTTTGGTGCTACCATTTGCCCCTTCTTCAAACGAAGCTATGTAGATTACTCTTCATAATAAACGATAAGTTGTAGTATTAGCGTCTTTGGTGGTTTCCAGCAAGAACCGATCGGGAAATCTTGTGTGGACAGTCATTTTTCTGAATATTTACGCAATTTTCTCACAACCGGTAATACCAATAGTTCCTCTTTTTTGTCTGCGAACATTAGTTGTTTTGTATTTATTCAATTCTCGCGAAATGCGAATGCTTGTGTATTCCTTCTGTTCCGAAGCAGCATCAATACTAAAACTGGATGCATCTGTGATCAGCATGACGATTCTAAGCATAGGAAATGGGGCTAGCATAAGTCTTTTAATTGTAACTTGTATTAACTATCGCAGATCATTCGTTCGAGTCCGCAGTCAGTTTTTGGCTGTTTGAACCGTAAATTATGGCTGCACTTGCGTCACAAGGTTAGGTATAAAACGCGAACAGTTATGAAGGCTTCCCATTAATGATCGCAATTCATCTTGGTTCTTTGATGACGTAGTAGCAATCAGAGCTTGTAATGATCCGAGTCCGGCCTATCTCCTTCTTCGCATATGATGAAGCCATGAAACTGAATAATAAGTTTTATTGTTCGACAATCTCTGTGCACCAAAGACAATATTAAACGCTCCCCAAAATGGTTGGACGCTATTTTGAACTCTGCTAAATATTTCTGTATTCGCTTCGTAAACACAGCCTTGGCTGTTCTTCAGCATGACCGCTGGGATTACGTAGATTTGATGTTAGATGACGAAGCTGGTAAAACCGTTGACCGGTTTGTGTGGTTAGAAAGTTGCTTAAGTAACGGCGAAAGGATGAAGTAGAAGCTGGTATCTTCAAATCAGAGCGACTTTCGTTGAGTTGCAACATCTCTCGCATTTGTTTGAAGCTTAATGTTTGTGCGTATAAAGCGATTGTGGTGGCTGAGTTAAGCCTTTTACATTTACGAGCGTCTCTCTGGTTAGAGACGTTATGCGAGATGGCGATGTGTCGCAGTCAATGGCGGACCTGCATCTATACCATTTCTAATTCTTCCTGTTAGTCTTCTCTCATTAATTCTCAGCCTCCCCAGTAACCTTTTCTTCTAGGATATTCTACGTCACTGTTGAGGTGAACGGCGGCCCGAGCCACAGTACCTTTTGGTCAGGCTCATGGCTGTTATGATGATGATGATGATGATGATGATGATGATGATGATGATGATGATGATGATTATGGTGTTACTTTAAGGCCCAAAAATTGGGTCATTCAGGAATGAAGACTTGAACAGTCGTCAGGTATGTGACCACTGAAGTCTCCGTCTGCTCTCTGGCAACAGGTGGCAATAACCAGTAAGCAACGAACAGGCTGGGAAACAGATATTTCGTGATGACTGACGAGTATGTTCTTTTGTTCAGTCCTTGCGTTTACACACACTTAGGTAGCTAGGCTTTGTATTAAGAATGCCAGGAAATCGTCCGTCACACCGAGCACTCTGCCGATGCTGTGGCTGATTGACTTAAGGTGCGAGGTGGACAGGCGCTGGCCTGGTTTAAAGAGATAAAGTAGTTTATTATTGGGTTAGCCACCTTATGTCTCGTTCGTCTCCCTGACTAGGACCTTCGCACTTCTTCCCGTCCTTGACTGGGGACCGTAAGGAGAATGTAGACCAGTAGAACTCAGTGGCATATCGTTGTTTGACTGAGTAGTGTATGAATTAAGTGCGCCTACTGATGCTGAACTTTGGATGCCTAAATTGAACTGGTAGCTGGGTTGACGTTGAATATTTGAACATACATGTATTTAGATGAGACCCAACTGTGAAAAGTCAGGGCTTCGGCTGGATTCGAACCAACGACAGAAACACCATGCCTCAACGCGGCAAGCGCTGTACCAGCCGAGCTACGAAGCCACGCCACGAGCTCGGAAATTTTACATTTGGACCCCGTTACCCACTCATCCCACTGTCTCATATGGAATCCACCAAATGATCCAGGGGATGGACTGCCCCGGCAAGATTTCTCAAACAGTTCTCAAACAGTTCATAAAATCTGTCACACTACTTATTAGTAACACACGTATTTGCTTAGTACGTAATCCCTTTCTCAGATCTAGTATGAAGTTTGCATTTTCCCTTTATGGCTGTATGGCAGTTAGGCATTATTGGGAATTGCCGGTGTTGTGCTGTTTTTGATAACGATGAGGATGATGTATCTTCTTGATGTTGTGTGATCTGCTGTAAACGTGGGGGTCTCATGTTTTTTTATCTAACCCATGGCGTATTCTTCGTTCGATGCCTGTGCGATAATGTGAATCTCTAATGTAATGCCGGTGAGAATAATTCGAGTGAATTAACTCACCTCACGTGCTAACAAATCACAATCACGTTTGCTTTTCTCTATACAGAATTGGACAATGAACATGCAAGGGAGCATCCGTTGAAATACGTGCACTCATCAGTCACCGGAATCTGTCATATATGGACACATGTATAAACTAATCCGCAATAATGCAGTGAAATGGAATTTTAGTTAACCTGTTCCTGCACCTGCAGCGGCTCCTCATTTCTTAGTTTACTGCAATATATATTGATTTGTTTATTATTAACTTTTCATTACTGGAAAATGGATGAGAGTGACGATGAAAATCAATTCGTCTTGAACTCCCCCGTATAAATGTCTGAAAGTGAAAAGATAGATAACAGAGTATTTGTATAAATACCAACACACTACTCAGTAGGTGATAGTCGATATACTGAGATCCAATGATCAACGCAATACAAAATGGTTGATAAATCCTGTTTCCGGACTTGTCTGTTGCAGCGACCAAAGCCAGAGGACGTCTGAAAACATACTTTACTAGAGATGGTTTGCGCTAAACCATATACCGCATAACCAGTATAAGCATGAAGAAATGATGAGTGGGCAATAACCTCGCCGGCCAGGTGATATATTAGGTATAAAGTGACATGGGAAACAATCATCTCCCCAAATGAGCAAAATGAAAGACCCTCTATTGAAAAAAGCTAAACTAGATAAGTAAAAAAAGATAGAGAGTGAAAAGTGAAACTTGTTCCAATATAAAAGCGCATGTTACTGCGTTTTATATGGGGTTAGGAAAACGAATAAATTCAATTTCTTATCGATTTTTTCTCTCCCACCGACTTGTACGTAATCAGGCAACATCAAGTTGTTAGTTTCTACGGAATCGGTTCGATGTGTGCCATCCTTGCCGTTTTTGAGACAGTCAGTGAATGGTCCAGTTACAGTTTGACACATCTGCACATCTTATAACAATTATTGTTGGGAAGCCGATAGTTTTGCTATCCATCGAGATGTTATTTTTTAAGACTAGTATACGGCAAACAGTGAATGTTAAGAAAGGCGTCAATAAGTCGGCTGAATTCGTCGCAAACAATACACAATGAAGTGGTAGCGACTTCAGTGTGCTCAGTAAAAATGCGGTCAATGAAATGGTTATACTGGATGGAGTCGTAGTCATTTTTAGTAGTTAGGTCCTTTTCTCCTCCCCTTTTTTCCTTCTTCTCCTTTCCTATATAGAGTTTTTATTCCTTCGCGGTTGTATGGCAGTTATGCATCAGCGTGAACCACTGATATATTGCTGTCTATGATGCTGCTGATGACGATGATGTAATTCAACGAGTAATATCCGTGATCGGATTAATATGGCACTGTAGAATGACATCGTCTATCTACAGTCTGTTGTGTTGACCCACATACTACATATGTATTACGCATCATAAGGAACATATTCATTAGTCTGCAGTGGTCTGTACACTTAACTCAACTCAAGTTGATCAAGTTGGATAGTTAACAGTTTCCCTGTGGTTGGGAAGTAAAAGTGACATTTCATCTTATCAGGTTTTGGTAATACGGGAGATAAACGGTTAGGACACGAAACAGCAACAAGTCATATGTAGTGATTGAGTGAATTTTCATGAAATCTTCAGAGGAGCGACACTTACCTTCATCAAGGAACCGGTCCTAGCTTGCTTACCATGAAAACGTGCCAAGTTAAAGTTGCCTATATTTGAGGGACACCAAGTGAATTACACATACCTAACAGGCCAATGAATAGACGTTTGCCAAATAACACTATACCCATTCCGGTTGAAAGTTTACCCGGTCCTAGTAAAATCAAGATCAGTCATCCAAATTGAGTTTTCGGCTAAACTGCTATACCAGGGGTATGACACCCGGTACTCGTACAACTCACCTGATATTTCAATACCGTGTTGTATTACGATTCGCATTAGCAAAGAGGACGGAACGAAACGAAAATAGATTGAGTGCAGAACGGAAGCGGAGCGGATTTGCATATATTGAAGGAAGGACTGCGGAATTAATAAAAACAAAAAAACTGCGTCCACAATCGTTGTTAGGTTTGTTGAGTTCAGTTCGATACGTTTATCATTCTATGTTTGATACGATGAAGAACGTTTAATTTGTTGAAGCATGTTTAGTTCGTTTTGTATGAAGTCTATCCTAAATTTACGTATATTTTGCTTTTAACTATGTGCGGTGAACAGTCAAGGTGAATTTTGTACCATGAATGGGTGTATAAAATATATTTTCTTCTTTTTAACGAACATCATTGCGTATCTACTAAAACTTTGCCTGATATTGTTTGACATGATCTCACCTTCGTTTATACCTGATTGTTTTAATAAGTTCATTTCCATTTGCGAACTCGTTTTTAATTGCGCTATTTTGCATGCCTCCTTCTGTTGAATAATTAGAGTATCGGGTTCGTTCACATTCCAAGTGAAAGAGTACTTTTATCGTAATTTTATCAGTAGTATTGTACGAGTTACAATCATTTCGGTCGTCTTTTCTGACGAATTTTGAACGTAGAAGATGGTCTCATTAATCTGACCGTATGAGTCTGCGTTATTGCAACGATCGATAACGTGTTGCTGAGGGGTTTATTATAAATCTTCAGGAGCGTCTACATGGACTATCAACAAATCTCTTGGTACATCTGAAGTAAGGCCAACCTACAGACATCTGATAGGATGGGCGACATATGATGAGCTTTCTGAAAAAAAACTTAGGAATACTCCATCTTCCGACACTGTCCCAAACTTTCTTCCATGTACGTAGAAAACAACTACGACGCAGACGAAAAGAAAGCACAGATACAGCATAGAACTGAATGATCATTGTCTGAGAAGAGTGGTGCGCGATTTTTAAGGGAAACAGGGAAAAAGGTATCAAATTCTCACTCAAATATCACGATTGATATCGAGCCATCTGTTCGAATTCCATACGAACCGATGAAGTAAACTTCCACTTGCTGAAGGCATGAAAATCCCAGCTAGCCTGGAGACGATCTAATGGGGCATTTAACCAATTTATAATGTAATTAGCATGCCAGTCAGAAGAACGAGGACTCTTGGTGGAGAGCTGCTTAGGGGCGGAGTAAGTGAGACATACGCACTTTGATGAAACGATGATAAAAGGACTTACCTGACATAATTTAAGGGGCTTTCCCTTCGGTAATACCAAGTAGCTGTCCAGATTAGTCGGTAGAATAGGTGGTCTGTTAGTAAGACAACCGTCCCGAACGTGCAACCATAAAAATTAGCCAATTTTTCAGTATGATGTTTCTTCAAAATTCTTTCAGCTGCCATACGACTCTGACTTTAGTCTCATTGGATATGTGTTGCACCCTATGATGAAAAGGTTTTGAAAAATATATTCTCAAAGCATGCGGAATGTGAAGAACGCATCTACGATGGTACAGCCTATAATGGAAAACTTCAGGAAGAATAGGTGGAGATACTAAATAAGAACTGGCTAAACTTCATGGTAAATGGTCTGATCGAAATAACACCACATTTTGTGCACTCGTCCATCAGACATCGTCTATGTCACCACAAAACTATTGCTAAATTATTGAACTAGGGAGTTTTATTCCTTATCATCTTAACAAATCTAAGTGAACGAATTTTGATACAACCACATCATTTTGTATCGGGATGATCATTCATCCAAATATATCAAACTTTTGCTGATGGCCGCATAGGACTCAGAAGCCCAGGTCATAACAAAACCATTTTACAGAGAAGCGGTTCATGTGCCGCACTTTCAATTACCTTAGACAAATAAACGGCTAACTTGACCACGGTTTTTAGACAACAGATCCAAGAGGAGTAACATTTAAGATATTTAATAACAAAGTTTGTCGTGCAATTAAGAAACTTTTTAGTCCATGTAGTCATAATACGGATTCACAGATATTATTAAGTCAACTCGTTTCAACGTCCATACCACAAGACGATTTCTTTCAAGTGACGGATACAATCGCATACGGTATGGATGCTCTCCAACTGCCTAGTAGAGGTATCCGCAAATCAGATTGTATGTAACGTGGAATCTACCAAACTGTCTACGGCTTATATATAATTTAACAGTTTTAGCAAAGTCTGTAAACATCGTTGTTTGACCCTGCCAATTTCATCTACATCACCCGGATGGGTTTGAATATAAAAAACACTGTGCAAACTGTTTCAGATCTTATATACACTTCCGTATCGCACCGTAAGCAAGGTTAAGGTAGCTGGCACTAGCCTGTATCAACATGGTTCCGATGCTGGTTGATGTCATTCAATGAGATTCCTGTGGTTCTAATTCACACGTGATTTGAAATGGAACATTTCTGGCTAATAAACGCTTTTGACAAATGATCAACGCAGACTGACTAAGATAAAGGCGTGTCCGAGAAACCGATATGTTTAATTGGTCTCTAAAAAAAAGGGACAATTGACGCATTGACACACTCCACTTATGTTCGAAACAATTTCGCCACGCGGTCCTAGTAAGAAAGTGGAATAAGTGAAAGCAAACGGTAAGAAAAACTTCAGGCTGTAAGTTTTCGACACAGTAAGAAAACGAACGTCATCGGTTTTAATCTTTTCTGGGATCAGCAGTCATCGGTAGTGGTCAGACGGAAAAACCAAGCAGAAAATACACGAAGAAACCGGCCAGACTGCAATGACTTGAAAAATTGGATGTTATTCCTAAACGACATTCTCAGGAGTTTTGTTGGTTTCCTTCAGGATGAAGTGTGAGGTTTATGTGATATCCCGGGTCAAGGTATTCTGGCATGAATCAGTGACACCAAGTGTAGGGTTTCGCAAAAGATTCAGCTTCGGAGTGGGTATTGGATTATGGTTCGTCCGGTACGGTCGCGTGGACTAGTGAAGTGGTGGGAGTATGTAATGTTAACTCAACTGGCAGCAATCGAGCACCTGGGAAGGTTGCGCCATTTCTTTCCACAACCACAGAGGGGGACGAATAAATGGGAGAAAAGAGAAGAAAGGATGAAAAGAGTAATTATATGACATGGGATTATGAGTGCTCGAGTGCCAATGGCAATCTTGAAATAATCCAACAATCGAGCTGCATCTAGAACGCATTGACTGATACTGTCAGGGTAGTCACCACCAGTAGTGTAGTCCATGTGGAACAGACGCGGACGTAGAACTATAATTCCTACATAGGAGACTGCCACTTGACTGTGAAGCCTTGTACTTGTGTCCTCTGGGGTTCGCCGTATCAGCGATGGTGGAAAGGATTTCAGGGTGGTTCGGCAAGCACATTAGGCGTCATTAGATCACCATAGGGTTACCATATGGTCAGTATACGTTTACTACCGAAACGCATGTAGTCTAGGGAGGGGGGTAGTCTTAACTTAGAGAGACGGTCCGCGTAAAACAGGGTAGACAAACTCAATCCTTTTGGCAGTTCTGTTCTGAAAATCTTTTAGGGCGGTTGTGTCTTCTTCCAGGAGAGCGCACAATTCTGACTATTCTCTTCCAATAATAACATCATCAGTGCGTTGAAAACACACTAGAAAGTATCCAATGGGAAAACCCCGAAGGAAGTAACTGAGCATCGCTAGCCCATTGTTGGCTTTCTTCATTGACAACAAAACGTTAGCGCAAGGATGTGGATCTGATGTGACTACAGTACTTAAACCACGCTGTTGGTAGACAGTGTCAAAAATAACGTCACCGACGTAGTACTGTGATGACCGATGTGCATGGTCTGTGTTTTGGACATGGTAAACGGCAGTCGATTTTACGCATACTATCGGCACAAACCATGCAGGCATCTTTGAATGTATTCGGCGTTCCAAGCTCTACGTAAGACGCGCCAAACTTGAAATGGAAATGTTAGTGATGTGGGCGAGAATATTGTCACACCCAGTATGAAGCCTTGAGGTGTCCTGGTTGCGGCGCCCAATTACCTAGATAACCTTTCACTGACTGAAACTGTGCGCGCGCGACAGGATAACTGTTGTTTCAGCGTAGACAACTCTCGACGCGCAAGTCCAGATTGGTTAATTTATATGACAAGATACTGCGATCGACTTTATCTGGAGCCTTCTTGGAAGCTAAGAACGGAGCGTATTCTTTGAAGCGTTCTGGCGCATCTTCCATGCACAAGTCATTTGCAATCAACAAGTTGTTCGTGCGGCAGTGACCAGTTCCCAAGCCATGTTGATCCGGTGCCAACAGTGAACTACTATTAATGTGATTTCACACGAAATTGCCCATACTGCTAGCCAATAATTTTTACATGCTTGGCATTAGAGCAATCGGTCTAAACTTGCTGGCGTTTGTTCTTTCTTTTTCTTTGTAGCTGGAATAGCTTTCATCATGCTTCCAAGAGGCCAGAATACGGCTAGTTATATGAATTTTGAAAGTGACGAGCACTCGGTTACGTCAGTCCGTTCGCGCATTTTCTCCGTATGAACGAATGTATCTCATTAAGTCTCAGTAAGTTACCAGCACGTAACAGCTTGGCCCGTACATTGGTTGGAATGAACTAAGGATATTAGTCCGAACGATAATTAGGTTTGAAGGTCATGGCGCATGGTTTTGTCTCGGCAGTGTTGCCGGAGACAGAGGAATACCGAGCACATAATATCTCTGCTGCTTCAGAAGTAAAGATATAGAGTACTGAAAGTATTGTAGGAAATCGTATAGCAGCTTTCTATCTGGTTAGGGGAGCAAAGAACCATCCGAAACGATAAGCGATGGACGTCGTAGGTGATAATTATTGAGCCCTCTTATTGATGCTCACGGCAGCTGTGCAATAATTCGGATAACACGTTATGATGACATCATGCATTAGAATTCCATTAATTCTTGTAGACATATGGGTCACAGTTGAGGAGGACTTGAAAGCGATTGTTGCCCAACTAGTTTTTGGATTCACTCAGGTTACAGGTGAACTCCTTGCATATGCACCTTCGGCACCATACGACCACGGCAGCTATACGACTTGTTCGGTGTACCACGTGTGAAAGTTACGTCCTGTGCAATCACTGACCATGCATGCGCACACTAAGCTGTCCATTTGTAATCACTTCCTCGTACGTATGGATGGCCCACGTCAACAGCCAGAGCCCGTATACACCGGTCCAGTATGTCTTCACAAGGGACGCGAAGATTTTCAATGTCAGCAGCAGTAGCAAACGTGACTTATTTTCTGTGGACAGTATTTGTGAAGGAACCATCGGTTACATCCTGAAGGGCCACTGTGGTTGTTGACATGTTAACAATCCCGATTTGCGCATCTTCCACTTTCAGACATAATTGTCGAGATAGGTAGCTTCGTGAACCCTCACGCATTTCAGAATATGATAATATTTCTCTCTTTGAAACGATGAGTTTACTATGAACGACACACAATCTCGTACTCACAGTTGTATCAAGTTACTAACTAATGCTTTTCTGAGTTGTTCCATGTATGGACAGCGGTAAACGAAATATTTTCTCTTCGTTCTTCAACCCGCTCACATCGTTTTGAACTATTATATAGTTATCAAAAATACTGTGTAGCGAACAAGCTCGTTTTCAGTGATTCATCGTCAGGCTAAATACATCACATTTACATAACATTTTACAGGGGAATCATGAAGGGGGTAAACATGGACGGGTGGTTTATGAAGTCAGTCAATTCAATGTCACACTGCATCAAGTACCCACTTGAACAGTGGTTCTTGACAGGCTAACAGGGTGGGGGGATGGTCAAGGCAGATTCAAAGTCTGAACAAAACGTTTCTGGACGCATAGGGGTGGGTTAACACAGGCGAATTCCAATAACTTAGTCATATTATATAGTTACAAATGTAGACAGACTATAACAATAGTACTTGAAGCTTTTAATCGACTCCGCACCTTCCCCAGTTAACGGCTCCACAATCCAAAAACCGTAGCTCACGTGTATTCGCATGTCAACTATTTTCCTATTGAGCTCTATTACACTAAGACACTTGCGAAAACCTGTGAAGAGAAGATGGTAGCACTCAAAGTACCAAGTCCACGAAACTGTCGGGCGATAGATTACTGTTGGTCAGACGGACACTCTAGTATATTGACTAAGTCTTTTTTGCTGTTCTGCGGGGTCTTCATCGTTTTTCTCTTCCCGAACGACTTCAGAATACAATCAGTTGCGTATCGTACAACAGTGGGCAAATTAGCTCACTTTTCTTCCCAACATTTTCAGTTGGGTAACCAGTTGTGATGATGAAGAAATGCACAGATGACCAAACTACTTAAATGAAAGAATTCTCTCTTAGCAGCCGCCACTCTCATCACACCCTACCTTCCAACTCTGACGTTTCCCATCTCATATTCTTGATGTCACTCCCTACTTGTGTCACCTCGTAACTTTGATCGGCAGTTAATACTTTTATATTCGTTTTTGAAATGTCGGAAGTATATGAAATTCTCACTAGTCTTCCGTGGGAGAACTGCACAGCTTATTCATTTAACAATAGGTATAATAACGGCAATTCACCGAACATTTTTGATACTTCAAATTTTCGACCTACTTTGGTTTCACTCAGAACGCTCCCTTGTAATTTCCCTCCCGAAGCTAAAATGACTAATCGCTCCATGTCACGGTAGCTTGGTTTGGTTTTTCAGTACAACCTATTTACCAATGTTAATAACACTACACGGGATCAATATGCTGACTCGGTTTTCACTGTCGCATATGTTTTAACTAGTGAGACTGTTTCAGCTTACTTGGGTGCAGCATAGTGTCGCATGCTTGACTCGCGTCTTTCCTTCCTTAGTTCATCTCACAGTAACTGGAGAGAAATTGCCTGTTATTTTTAACACTGATGCAAATATAAAATTTTATTCTACTACACATTACTGACGGCTGGCATCACATTTTGATTATTCTATAAGAAAGGTGACTGGACTATTCAATGACGGCAGGACCTACGCATCCCTTTATGAGATGTGATTACCGCATTTGAACTCCATTTTAACCTGACCCTGTGATGCAACGGCTGCTGACTTCATTGTTTGGTTTTTGGGAGAAAGACTTTATTTAAAGAACAAATGTGTATCACTAAATATAGATATACGCATTATCACAACGCCGTCACTGAAAGGTGGCGACGGTTAGTGCACACTTGATCATCAGCTATTCAAATTACTTGTTCATGGCATCTTATTTGCAATGTAAGTATATCGATTAGTCAACGCTGAGCGATTATATGTGATCAGAATGGACGATCTCACGCAAGCAACATGTAACTGTAAATGAGGAGCACCAAATATCAAGGCAAGAATAAATCACCCTGTCAGTTTTTGGTGATTAAACTAGTAAAGTAGATAAACAGACAACCTCGACAATTTTGATCGACTGGTAGTTCAGAGTATCCAGCCGGCTAAAGGTGAATCGTAGTCACATAATACTGTTAACGTAGCTGCTCGCTTTGAGAGTTTCACGAATGTTGTGCGTTTCATGGAAATTTAGTGGTCACGCGCTCTATTTCCATTTATTCCTTTCTTGTTAGCTGTTTTTCCTTTTAGACTTAAAATCTTCTTAGTAGGAATTACAAGCTTCTCCCGTGAAGACTGATACAGCCATTCGATATCCGTTGGCAAAAAGTTATTCTTCCAATGATTGTGAATGTCGATGTACTACTAAAGCTTGATATCATCTACTTGTCGAAGCTTGTTCTCGAGCAGTTTACCAGTCCTTACTTCCTTCTGCTGAACCTTTGTTTCTGTTGACTTTAGTTTCATTTACGATTTATCGCTTCACCTTCACGTGAGTTGTTTTCGTCCGTGTTCACGTGAACAGTTAGTCTCGGACCATGCAAATTTGGTAACTTCAATACCGTGGTTTGTTATCTTCTTCATTTTATCATTTTATACTTTCTTGTACTTTAGCACCTCGTTAATAAGGGGCTTGCTTTTACGACCGTCTTTTTCCGGATCAGAGTCGGCTGCTCAGCTGGCTCGTAATTTGTGGACGCTCGCTGCACCACAGACACGTCTATTCTGGATCCATCCTATGGACAGACGTTGAGAACAGACTGAGCGTAGCTCGAGGAAACGATGGACGTGCGGGAATAACAGCGACATCATACCTTTTCGATGAATTCTTTTGCAATCTATGAACTACTTCTCTCGGTGTACTTCGGTAAAAAGTCCTTCGCAAACTGCAGTTCTCTTCCTCTATATTACGCCCTTTGTGCCGAGGTTTTTTCAAATTTGTTGCATTGTACTAGTATCATCATCTATTATCATATATATATTTATATTTAGATGTATCACTTTAAATTATGGAAGTTGATTGCGCTCACCCGAAAACGTTTTCACAGATGCATTGAGGAATATATATTATTAGTATCGGTGATCATCGGTCGTCCTCATCGATCTATGCACGACCGACAAGGTCGCGGGATTTCATTTTGTTAGGGACGGTTCGGATGTCGTGATATCGCCGAACTCATTCATAAAATATTGTAACCATAACCGTCAGACTGGCCTCATTATGACACAAGCAATTCATCGATGCCACCTCGAACGTCTTTCTCTGAAGGGACCGTTAAGAACCAAGTAAATAACAATTTCACTCCATAGGGTTTTTTGCGCTTTCCGAACTTTTGATCTATGAACCAGGTACACCACGACTGATGAGGATCAAACGAGAGCTTCCGCAGGTGAGACCATCTTTTGGCTTTCACTTAATCGGTAGGACGGATCATATAGTACATCCAGCTACAAGATAGACATTGTTTGTGTTTATCGTTTCTTACTCATCCAAGAAGATAATTTTCAGGTAGCTGTTTTTGCAAGGTGGTTAGTGCGTCCACGTTTTTGATGGACGAGGTAAAGTGAGCACCTGAAACACTCGACGCTGGAGCACGTTTCACTCTAGTCGGGCGGCTTCTAAACTAGGGTCCAAGAATGCGCACGTCACAACTGCACTATGTACTGAGTGAAACGTTGCTAATACTATACTCAGACGAGCAAGCCTTTCAGACTCGTTAGCTATATCGCCAGGATTCCGAGGTGCATCACCTGCATCGGCCGCTGGCTTTGTGCCAGTCAGATGCAGCAGACTGTGGTCACGCTCATCGCAGTTCTTCACGTTGCAACACAATTAAACTTTGCAACATGAGGCCATTGGCATAACCTGGTGCAAGCAGACAAACGCGTAAGCCGTCGCAGGTTGTCTCATCTTATGAGCACACTAACGGCTTGGAATGAATCATCTACCCAACAAACGTGTTTCTGAAGACACAAGGCACGACCATACCAGGATCCTTTGCGCGATCTTGGATAGGTAGAAAAACAGATGACTCAAAACATTGATTTTATATCATACCGACAGCTCCCGACACTTTTGCATCACTTTTTGAACGTTGTTCAAATAGAGTAATGACGTCGGAGCACAATACAAAATGTTTGTACACCTGTCTGCTTTTTTCCTGCTCAATCACTTGATGGTACTACGCCGACTTTTCACTGAACTTTAGCTCCATCTTACTACGATCATTATCACAGTTCTGATCATACTTCACCAGCCAAACGTAACTTCCCAACAACCGCACTTCCCGGACGTTGGTAATTTGGATTATTGTGATTACAACCCTCAATACCCTTGAATACCATCTGTGAATTCAATCCATTTATTATCGTAACTTATCTAAACTGCGTAACATTTGCATTGCATTCGTTCTTTTTGTTAGCAGTGATATTCTAGGCTATTCAGTAACTTCTGCCTGATCACTAGAAGTGCAATATGAAGGAAACGGCTACTTGAATAACAGTCAAACTTACGTGACGAAACAAAGCTTGCGAGTGAGTCAAAATAATTGTCCAATACAAATAAGGAGGTAGGGGTTTCTTTTGGTGAATATTTTTGTATTGGTTTACAGCTAATAAGAATGTACGGTACTTTCAATCCCTTCTAAGTTGAGCACACCTTAACTCACGTTAATTCAATCAGGTTATATTTTTCATTACAGCGCAGTATTGATAAGATTTTGGATTTCCCATCGAATTGTCTAATTTTGGTTAATCCAGCTTGATGTATTATTAGTTCCAAATAAGGGGTATATTGTTGTAACTTCATGTATTGTCAAATACACCGGGAACTCATGAGACTTTACCTTATAGTTGTTGGTGTTCCATCCTTATTTGCTCAGTCGTCTTGAGAAAACCAAACAGTTTAACCACCGACACCTGCTGAACTATTTTCCTTATATTTCCTTTAAGGTGAAGAGTACTTCCTTGACAGCTTCATCCATCGTTGACGCAGTGGGGTTTGGATCTTTTTAAGTGAACTCCTTCGGACATTTCAGACGTTACATAGTTAACTTCATAAAAAGTCGCTTAGACTTGGATTGTGCTAGGAGAACGCGTGATAACCTTTTGGGGTTGTGGTGTTTCATCGCTAGATATACTAACTACGGCATGTGTTAACATGTGTGTATGAGCTGAACTTGGACTGTTCAAACTGAGAGTAAAATCGACCTGTGTCTTTGAAATAATTTGCTGATACTATTTATAAACCAAAAAGTAACAGCTTAGAAAACGTGTTCTGAATTTAGGTTCCACACAGAGGTCTATAATGGCTATTTCGTAGAGGGTTAATGCTTGAAATGGTGAAACTCTATATGCCATATGCCTTTTCGAAGTGTCAATTGATGTCATATTTGTTTATCGGCCATATTCTTGACTGTATATTTTGCACGGAGTTGCTTTTGTATGAAAGCTTTGCATTTTTATGCATTAAATGTTATAGTGACATATTTCTCAACGCATTTATGCAGCATATGCTCAGATTTGCGCAATCAGTGCACAGAATGTAAGCTGGGAGATATTCATAATGATAAGTCGATTAGACAAGTATGTAGATCCATTAGCAGGGGGAGCATTAAAAAGAAGGGAAAATTCAATTTACCAAAAAATTGAACTCACATACGACAAAAACGATAACACCCGTGTTCCACAAAATTCTATCGAAATTATGCGCTGTTACATTAATTTGTAGTTTACAAAAATCTGTCTGAACTGCTACTCAACGTCAGATCAGAACGTGTTCAGAAATCGACAAGAAGGTCAGAAGATTTAGCCACTAGTTGGTGTGAATGACATCGGGAAAATGTGGAAATAAATCTGTCGGGTTGAAGGAAGACAGTAAACATCGGAATATTGCAGACAAATGGACGGGCATCTGAACTGGCTTTCGTTAGTAGCTCAAAATCGACCGAACGTAAAAATCTAGCGAATCATTCAATCAATACAAGATTTTGAGTTTCCACATAGTGCAGAATATTTTTCCGCATAATGGGTATTTGTGGGATCAAGAATGAAACGCAGTACTACATGGTAAATAGGGAAATGTAAAGTGATCACGTGAACTATGACAAAAAACGCAGTGCAGTTTTTTGTGCGATGTTAATACTTTGTTTTGATTAATAAACTACAAGATGGTAAAAAGTCGTTGGTATCATATAGCCCAACAAGTGGTCGACTAGCTGCTTTTTCTCCCATGAGATTATCACCGAATTTTGATATCGATTTGCTTCATACAGCCGGAGTAAATACTTAAATCGACTTGTTTTACAGCACATAAATGTAATCAAGTGGTTTAAGGAGCGAGGAGAAATACGAGTGGTAGCGTGAATTTTTATTACGGTCATGTAGGGCACACGAGTGAAGTATGTTTTTTTCTGTTTTCTCAACAATTCTAGTGGGCACAGCGTTTGTATGGTAATCAATAACTGTTTACAGCTGGCTACCATTGAGTACTATGCATAGACGTATCAAGATGATCGAGTTTTTATACATATGGATGTGTATGTTGATTAAAAGCGTTTTTTTCTGTTCGCATGTAAGTTTTAAACATAACCCTGTAGAAGACTCCTCCTGTTAGAGTTAGCAATAATCTTCGGAATGCTGAAAACTAAGGTCAATGGTGTAACTGATATCTTGGGCCAATTTGAAAGGTAGGTGGAATAATAACGCGCGGTACACACCGTCTTCGCCCAGACTTTATAAAATCGGTTTTCAAAGACATCGTTCTCAGATAAGTTGAGTTTGAAAATGGATACGAGGTTCGCTATATATATTCTTACTGTCTCTAACTGCATTAGGGAATTTGTTTCAAATATAGGAATACGTCATTATAAAAAGTCGGAATGCAGCTTGTTTCGAGTTTTCAAAGCTGGCAAAGTGAACTCACTGTCTCTGAGGCCGTACTTTGAGCAAAGTTGCAGATGAATCTGGAAACTAACGATGAAGCTGTTGCCATGAACTAAATTATGCATGAATGTGGGGTTCACCTTGGGTCGCAGTAGCCAAAAAGGATCGATTGTAAACTTCTGGCGGCGCTCTATATAACCTAGGGGAAATGAATGGCCTAGTAAACTCTTTGTGAATGCACACCGAAGACTTTCAGGAGCTAACTTATCACTCCTGCACAGTCTTCTCTATACGAACGTGCAATACTCTAATTGAAGTCGTATGCATAATTTATAAAGGTGTAACTGAACAGCAGGAAAAAGAAATGTATGCTTAATTTGGTCTACTGTCCGTTTAATTTTAGCTACTAGGGTATTAATTGAATTTGAATGACATATACCCAGGTCACTCACTGAGATGATAGTTGTTATGTAATGACCGTCCAAACTTACGAAGCCTTCTAGTACATGATAATTATGCGCAACGGTTTTGGATTTACTAGCCAGAAATTTCACCTGCCAAGTTTGACACCAAGATTCCTATGAAAAGAGATCTTTTTACATATTACTTAAACAAGGATTGAGATTGCCAGAAAGAAAAGTGTAGAATATTTTAATGTCGTCATCAGATAGAAGTGGTTTGCTATGCTTGATAACATCACATGTATCATTTCTATACAGGAGAAAGAGTAGAGGTCTCTAGAAGCTCCATAGAAGCACTCCACTGGTGAATGGTCGAAGCACTGAGCATGCGTCTCTTACTTCAACTGTTCGCCTGTGAACCTCAAAATGTGATGTCGAAGGATGCTGTTCCGATCAAAAACCGCTTATGAGAAACAAGCTCGAAAACATTTTGAATATCCATCAGTATAATAATAACTGCGTCGTCGGAATCATCGGATTCTGTAATGTGTCCAATAAATTCCAACTGACACGTTATGCGAGAACGTTTGTTGAGGATCACGTGTTGGGCGTAGTTTGTAAGATTTTGTAACAGTAAAAATTCAACTGTACGAATTTTTGTTATCCTTTCTAATACGGAGCGATAGTTATTGACGTCTTGTCGTGCGCCACTTATATAGCGTTGCTTAATTACAAAATTTTTCTACTGGGGAGGGAAGGAGATGGATTTTAATGATAGTGTATGTAGATTAAGCCCAAGAAAATGAATATCTTTCCCTCCCTGTTTGAAAGCAACAGGGTGGATACCATCAAGACCAGGATGACAAGAAGATTTGCTAACAGTTAACGATGAACGTATATCCACAGCGTAAACGAGAACATGGTTTAGGAATGTACTTGTGTTGATGGGATAAGTTGCAGGTAATGAGTTTCCTTCAGTGTTAAAAGAAGCAGAAAGGGGTGAATCAGAAAACATATATATTGTAACAGGATCGTCGAAAGTTACTTTGCTCCATAGAATCACTACTGAGACAATAGGACCTCTCCTATAGTTTTGCGTCTCGTCAACTGTATCGGCTCAATGTTCTCTTCACTGTTAAGTGCACGTTTTTTCTCCCTTAGATGGAGCACCTCAGTTTTCTATTCTGTTATGGAACATATCGGACACTTGCATGATAAGAGAGGAATCGCCTTGCTTTGGGTTTTGTAATTTAGGACTTTCGAGCTTGCCTTGCCCCTCTGGGATGAGAATTCTGCATTCTCCTTATACGTTGCGGTGTTCTGATTTTTGCGGGGCCAAGATATCCACGTAAAACTTAAAGTGTCCATTAAAATTCTTGGTGGGTTTACTAGGGTCAGAGGTCAGAATAATATGTTCCATTCCAAAGGGCCAACCATAGTGGCAAACATATGCTGGTCGACGAATTTAATTTGACGATAATATATGACGTTCTACCTTTAGCATCATTGAAGTTAAATATGAAGTTGTCTACGTGGTGATCACTTCCTGGAAATTGTTCCACGACGTCCACAGTGGCAGACACCGGTTGTTGATACGAGATATGATATGCACGACCGAATTATAATATGTGAACACTCAACCACTTTCGCTTGCAAAGTCTATGGGAATGCGA
>JTDE01002639.1:12499-31998 GCA_014338405.1 Paragonimus skrjabini miyazakii
GTTTTCGCATTCAACTTTTTTATATCCCTGTTGCTTAATTTTGGTGTCACCGATTGTTCTTTCCTTGAACGAAGATGTGTATAATTGCTCTTCAAAATAAACGATATATAAGTAAGATGTTTTAACCATTTATTTGCATACTTGCCAAAATAAAGAGAAAATGCCGTAAATTTTCACAATTTCGACTCAGCATAGTCTTTTGTTTACAAGCAGGAAAGCTACATAAAGATTTGTCATTCAATATAAAACGGACAACCTACACGGACATGTTCAACCACACAAGCAGATCAATGTACTGAGAACCAGATTGATTTCGCCAGCGTCTTCACACATATTATTCTGTTTGAATTTACCTTATCATCGTTGCTTCACTCAGCGCTTGCCATCCCGAATTACGATATGTTGAAAGATACACCCCGGTGAACTAGGTGAAATGTTGCTGAGATCGGCTCGGCAATCAAGGATTCGACATTGTTTGTATTCGTTCGAATGAACTACCAATTATTTCACACTGTCCTAATTGACCACATTTAAACAGTCTCGGTGATGCTTATTCATTTTGATTATGCTAATATTGGTACAGCTGTAATTGAATTCTTAGTTAATAATGTGAGACGGGTCGACCAGTTGATGATTGTTACTACAATGGAACGCCAAGAAAACCCACAACTGTTTAGTTGGGATTTCCCGTTTTGGTCAGTGCTATGTTCGCTGTGTTATCAACTGTTTCAGTCTACATTTTTCCTCATGAAGTGCACTGAAAATTTGGTTACTTCCATTCTTATCCCGAATGCCAGCACACTTTTCGGATACCCATTATCTCTTTGGAAAACTGTGTTTTTTAGTTTGCGCAGCTCTACTTTACAAATACCTCCGGTTTACTGAACCAAAGTTGCTATGAAGTCAATTTTATAGACAATCAGCATTGAGCCTAACATCGTAAATTAACCAATCTACACTGATTTACGTTGAAGTATTTCAAAACATTTTCTCTGGTAGTTTCTTGATGACATTGTTTAAAAATGGCTTAAAATCGTTTAAATTTTAGTGCACGAACAACACAAGCTAAAAGTACTCGGATCCCAATCTCTGTAGGATTAAATACGAACATTGATCAGAAGAAGACGGAATAGCTCTTAGTTAACATCAGAAAACAGCGATATAGCCAACCGGTTTTAGAGAATTTCCAAAAATATAAGTCAATTTCAGACGAAATAGACTACGCATGAACAAAGTGGTTGAAATTTTCCAAACTAACCCATCAAAATAAACTATTGCCTGCTAAGACAAAAATACAAACTTTTATACAATCCAAAGAATAAAATGATTTAACTTCAGATTGTACATAAAACCGTGCAAAAAATATAGTCTCACATTGTGGTGAACTGTCAACGTCAGCGCCAACTGAATAATTCTTGCATGACCTCAATGAAATTCCTGCAACATCAAAGGGGTCCCGTAAACCGTGAAGTAAATCGGTATAAAGAGGTTAGCTAGCTGGTTCGACAACCTATGGATTACGGGGTGATCGAAGAAAACACCCGTTATCATAGCCTATCTAACATGTCAGATTCCAGAAAATTTACCAACCTTGGTGTTTTTGTGCCCATTGGCTTGTTCCATCATAATGCATACAATAAATTCAAACATACCACAACAGTAACTGCAGCACAACTGTAGTAACGCATTTTCCGTGCCATGTGATTAAAAGATTCACCCGTTCTTCAGGATTTCAACGTGAATTTCGAATTGAAGATAAAACTGCAGTTGATCAATGCGTCGCTCAAAGCAAGCACTTGTCGGTTTGTTGATATGACTCAAGAACTGTTGGATTTTGTAACTATTCGGTGAGTTAAATTCCCGTGGACTATCTATACGTTTTACCTCTTGCTAGTCTTACCAAAATATCGGTCAGATATAACTAGGCTTGAATAACTTGGCGTACTTGGTTGAGTAAAAACAGTGTTCGCGATTTTGAGTATCAGGGAAAGAACAATAGTCGATTACCCGTAAGGAAATAAAACACTCAGATGATATCTACAAGTAAAGTTGCCATGTATTCTGCCGGTCCTGTCCTGCTGGAGAAAATTACCTGTTGTCGTTTGCAAACTGCCTTGGTTTACAACTACTTCACAGAAGTCTCACATACCCAAGTTTGCAAAAACCGACTTAAATGTTCTGTTCCATATCTTATTCATTTTTTTATTATACTACTACCTATCTTTACTGATTATTTTACCAAGAGAGACAAAATATTCATCAATTCTACAACTCAACCAAAACAAATGCTGGAAAATCTTTAAGATGATTTGTTAATTTCTACGTTTTCCAGCAAAATTATATACAATTACCTAGAGATGAAGGTCAACTTAACTAAATCCAATAAATGTGAAACACCGCCTTACTCCAGAAGTTGCAAAACTATAAGTCGGCCTCAACCATTATTTTGCATAGAAAGATGCCGTAATATCGCTATGAATTCTTAGGAAGGGAATTATTTTCTTCTTCGTTACGCTGGAACTCGTATCCCCTATGACGGTATAACAACAAGCGAGGAGATCTCACTGTGAAAGCTAACTATTTTTTAAATACTTGAAGAGATGTTAGCGATCAGGACAAATTACTCTGCAGAATTATCGCTGGTTTTAAAGAGCACTAAAGATCAGCACAAAGACCGAACGCCACAATTTTCTGGCATGTAACTAGTTAGTTTCACCCCTGAACTCCTGTAATTTTGTCCCCCGCTACATCAACGGTTTGAATACCCATTTTAAAACATGATTGCTCAATCCAAAGTCTCAAATCAGCGCGTTTTAAAGAAATCCTATAAGTAGTTACCTATAATCTATGGGCAGACGTCAACCGCACTCAAACAGACAGATATTCTTAGCACTGCATCGTTTTTTCAAAACAGTAATGGTTCCCTCAAACTTTAATTCCTGTGAAAGTTGCCTATCAGTAAGAAGTATATGTTAGCTGTTTCAACGGATTCTTTAGTGATTATTGTTTTGCGTGGGCTTTAGCTGTTATTGCCCTCGAGAGACTTTTGGCGGGAGTTAAAAGGTAATATTTTGATTAAGAACTTTAGTTCTGTATCATCTTTTTCAAAAACCGTAAACTACAACGGCGTATTAAAATGAAGTGTGTACCAATTATTTAATGTGACATTTGCCAAAAAATGTTCGGGACAAGTCGTTGAACATTTCTTTAAATCTGACAACATAATGCGTAAGAAGAAACTGATATAAGAAAAACACTCGTGATGATCATGTCAGCAAGTGAAATTGGTGGAGGATATCTTGAAGTTGGCAATGTCAAACACTGAGTTAGTGACAACAAGAGATCCACCGTGTGCATATAAAATTTGACTGGTTCTGGTGCGGTCATCTGTTATACACAAAGTCATGAACAGTATGGCAAATGCAAGAAGGAGACGACTACTCAATTCTACGGAAAACAGATTTTGATAAATTTCGTTTGAATTACTACTACGTATTATGCACGTCTGATAAGGGCATGAGACAGAATAAAAAACAGCAAACTCCAGGGTTTTTTAAGTCAAGGTCGACTGAATCTGACTTGCTAGTAGTGCTCTGTAAGGTTCAGCTGAACCTGCAACCACAGTGCACTTTTCACGTCCACGACATTTATAAAATTGTGGAATAACATCTAAGATAAATAATTTTCCTTATCACCATTTGGATATTTGTTCCAATCAGCTAAAAAACACACTAACCTTGTACATTAACAAACCAAACTAGCGAATACAAAAAAAGCGTTATATCAAGACTAGATTACTACACTTCTGCTCATGATAACCACGACCTAATTGATTATTTTATAGACTGGATTCCACCAAAATATAAATGAGTTAGTCGACGATGCATGAACAAGAATGTGTTGTTTGTTGCTCTCATCCTAAACAAAATTTCCTACTTGTTCTTTGTCGCCTACGTCATGCTGTAAGCTTTTCTCCACCGGGAGTACTCTCACCAGGCATGAGCTGTCCACTGGAAGTGACGTTTCTATCAAAGCTCGATCGTGATCTCTACGGGCACTTGAACTTTCTAACCCCAAACGGACCATTCAGTATCCCATTCAAAGCAACCACGAAAAAATGTGAAGTACGTCCAATCAATTGCCTTTCTGTTTCTTGTAATAACAAACACAACCGAATAGAGTAGTATTCGATTTATTTGCATCATAACGTACGTAAAGAAGTGAAAAGTCATTTGTGGAGACTTGATGTAACGAATGAACTCAACGTTTCTCAAAGTGTAAATATCACAAACGATTGGTGTCAACGAATTTTACAAAATCCCTTTCATGTCCAGTAAGTTACGAGCAAAGGGTGAAAACCTCACTAGAATATAAAAAAAATGGATAACAGCAACGTGGATCTTAGTTTTAATAAGTTTGTGGGTTCAAACAAAACACGCATTCGTGACCAGTTTAAATAAATGAGTAACAAATGTCCATTCATTCCTACCAGCAAGGCCTATCAGATTGCCATCTAACGCGAATGATGTTCATTTGGAAGGTTTTCTTTCTAAGAAAGCGTTGCATAAAAATGTGATTGAATCATTCAGAATTATTTTGAAGGCTGCTCACTTTAAACAGCGTCTTGAAAAGTGTTTCGTTGCAGCATCGTCAATATCACGAGTTAACGACGAAGTTTGTCGGAGCATGCTATTGGCTAAAGTGTTCATCGTGGCAAATTCAAGTTAACTTCAACAATACTCCTTTGAAGAGTGCAAGAAGGTGGAGAAAAAATTGTCGTTTTTCTCTGTTGCGTCTGTTTCAATAGATTGATATGCACTTTTAAAGCTTCTTAAACGTAAGGGCCACTGAACATGCACATGAAAATACTGCTGACGCTTTATTAAGTCCGAGTTAAGGTTCACAGTGGACTGTCCGACGGGTTCAGAACCACGAGCGACGTGCGTAAAACCTGCCCACTTTTACTATTTTTGTTCACTTTTGTCATAGACGGAATAAAACAAGATTGTGTGAACACCAAATGTTTTGACCCAAATTAGCTGATGCTATTACTGCATAAAATAAACACTATAACTCAAAGCTCAAAACATGCACACCGTATTGCTTTACTGGTCTGTGTTTATTCTTCTCATTAGTGCTGTATAGCAGCCAAGTTTAGTTAGCTACCAAGGATGTATTACCGTCGATTATAGTGATAGATTCCTTGTAGTTGGAGCTTGAACACTTCAAGTATAATATCGGCAATATTGTATCATCATAACGACGGAAGTCAGGCACAGAATTAGTAGATGCATACTGTACACAACCTCGATAGATACTTGTTTAAGCACTGTGGTCTTGCTCCATGAGTATAAAACTGCATGTCATTCAGCTTTACACAGAAAAACGTTTCAGATATTCGAATTCATAAGCGTGCACATTTCGTCGCGAATAGATATTACACTTCTATGAAATCTACGCTTTGAGAACGGCAAAGGTTCTGTTCATCTATAAAAATTCAATGACAGTAGGCTGAACAAAAACGATTCGAGCAATAACCAACACGATATTGAGAGTAGTCTATAAGTCCAATGTGTTTATCGGTTGAAATGAACACTTGGCAATGAAAGTGTATATAATGGAAATATTGAGCATCAGTTAGCCAGTAACAGAACTACTAGCGCTTCTAATACCAGACAACAACATTTTTAAGTGAACCTTGTAGTTTCTCAAAGTAGTGTCTTGTCTGTGTGTTTGCATACCAATGTTTCATGTAGGTTTTTTTTCATACTGTGAAGAAAATTAGCAAAAATCAAAGGATAACTTTTGACATACTTCTACCAAGTCAGGTAGCTACGAACACAACTCTCGTGGACTTCGGACAAGTCACAGTTGGTGAATGTGTGAAGCAACAAGTCATACTTCGGAACAACGGAGCAAAAGGAGTAAACTTCGTCTTTTCTCGAGCAAACAAATTTCCACTGGATGAGCTGCAGACGAATGACGAAAGAACAAATCAACACAGTTCTGAGAATTTTGTAAGTAGAACAGGAACTGAAGAAGAAATAGTGGTACCTGTTGACAATTCTGAGGTAAGCTGTCTATCACTGGTGGTACAAATGCCATAAACCATTTTAAGTTCCTATGGAAATTATACAATCGCTTCCATAGTTTTATGAACATCAATGCTGATTACTGCTTAGCTGAAACTGTTCGAATTATCGCTCTGCTCAGTGGTACCATGTGATTGTGCATAAATGCAATGGACTACCCGAAGTGTCGTGAAATGCGAAGCGAGATATGATAGTTGTCTGTAGTAAGTTATCGTGAATAACAGAGATTATGGTTTTTTGGTGGTGTTTGGTTCGTTGATCATACTTCTCGATGGATAACTGAGACTAGTAGATGAAAAAAATATTTCAACAGGTCGACTGTTAACCAAACGCAATTTAAATCTGTCAAGAAAACCTTGTTATCAGGTTGTATGATTTAAACTCTGTTTTAATTGAACAGTTAAATCGATAACCATATTCCTTTTTATACGCTCATTTGATTCGTTTGAAATTGAATAACTAATATCACCCGCCTGACTTGTCTGCAAACAGGATCGCCGCAAAATCCTTTCAAGACAAAGTACCTTGAATGAGATTTAACTGGAACCAAACTAGAGATGGATTTTTAGAAATACTTCTGTGCCTCCGTGTTGCGTGATCTGCTGAGCAACGAGTTTTGAAACCTACGTGTTTTTGGTTAGATATGCAGCGCCACAGTGGTGGGACTAGTCTCCATCTATCCTTCATAGGTAACGACATTTGGAATGTAATCGAGTATATTTCCAAATGAAGCTCACCTATCTAAACTTAACTATAGGTTATGATGACATTCAGAAAACATCTGGATACAAGCAAATGAATATACGTTTACTTCACATGAAGCGACCAAAGTTATACATACGTTTAATGTTGATTTCTATTAGTTGGTCAAACCAGAATGCTTGGAATTCTATTTATTTTTTGTTTAGGAAAGTCAACCGACCGAACATCGAGGTCAATCACAACAATCCATTGATATTAATGCAGGTATACAAGCAATGCAATTCTCTACATTTGTTTATCATCAAACATCGCACATATTTCATTCAATTAATTTATAAGTTCTTCCATCCAAAAATTAACTTGCTACTAAGTAAAAATTGTACTGCAATCGGTCTTAGCAATTATAAATTTATAAGTGGTATTTATAATCTGCATTTGTTGATAGGCTTTTCTTGACAAGATATTAAAGTGGTCAGCGTGACCAAGATGAATATAATGGCCATTCTGAATACCAATTGTTTCGAAACTCATTTCTAAGGTTGCTGAGGTTTTGTATTCCATCATCAAATTAAATATCGGATGGAAAGAGGTCTAAAATAAAATGGATCTCGATACCAGCTAAAATGAATGCAAATTACGTGTGCTATTTATAGTGATGACGGAAGACGGAATTAAAACTTAAATAGCGCACACCTCTCAACCCAACTTTACTGTGCCATAGCTCGCTATCATCAGTATAGGCAGCAAAACCGCCGCATAACCATAAAAGATAGACCATGTACAGTAACAGGGTAGAAAAGTAGAAAGGAGAGAGAAAGATGCCTAACTACTAAAAATAGCTACGTCTATATTCAAACATTCAACGTCACGGTGACTACATTCGCAAGCAAACAGCCGAGATGTAAACGAAAGTAAGGCGTTATCAACAAGACAGCTTCCTCATGGCTTTTATCACCCTGCGTCACGAAGAACATCCACTTCACAGACCACTCGACCAAACAACGATAGCCCTTACGTTACTGAACCAGATTAAGTGCCACCTCACTTGTCTTCCTCAGCCATCGAGTCTCTATTTCTTTAGCCCGAGGAAAAAACCCGGCCAACACTTTAGTGAACGACTTCACTTCTCTACGTTAGGTCATCATCTGTCCACCTCGCACCTTATGCCAGTCTGCCGGATGATCGGCAAATATTGTCCTATGTGAGTTGATACTCTCAAAACATGGTTTAGTCATCTAAGTTTGTGCAAATGTAAAGTCTGAACGAAAGAACTCGCTCGGCAACTAATTACCAAACATCCGCGTTCTAACCTCCTCGTTGTTTACAATTCGGTGTCGCCGATGCAGCATTTGAACACAGCCATCGTTGGTCGAATCAATGAAGACGGTTCACGGCTTTTACCCTGAGGGGTCATGTTTTGCAGCTGTAAACTAATACAGTCCTCAATGTCGCTTTATATATGCAGGGATGTCTTGGATTATTTAATATCGCCCTAACCTTGGAGATATGTACTTCTGAATCATTTTCTACACCTCCGTCATCGCCCCCATGGAGTATCCCAAATAAATAAAACGGCCAACAACCTCCATAATTTCATTAACCAAAGTTAAGTCTAGTGGCACCATCAGTCTTGTGGAAGCAATTTGCATTTGGAATCCGCGAAATGCACCCTGAAATGTTTAGTATAGCACAAAGAATCATCTAGCATCGTTTGTGCTTCGTGTGAGTTGTTAAATAACAATACCCTGTGGTCAGCATAATCGAGATCAGTCAGGTAGGATGTGCACACGGTCATCTTGTGAATGTAGTGGACATCTTTCCATTATTTCGTATATGACCTTGTAGATCACCGTAAACTCCCGACGTGCAAAACAGCATTTCTTACCTGAGTCCAGTAATATGATTTGATAATTCTTATTTTCAGTAGCCAATCCATCATCAAGCCGCCTTGCAGTTTATTTCAAACATTAGTATCCACACTGAGCAGTACACAGAATCTTCTTTGACAAGAATTACTTGGTCTAGCGAACAGATTGCAAATTCTCTACAATGCACTTATTCAGCACTAGGTTATCAACCAATCAAAATTAGGCCGGTTGACTATGTCATCGATCAGACAATCAACCTACTAGATACAAGCTATCCGGCGGTATCAACATTAGTTTGTGTACATCTTCCGTGTGCATGATGGTCTTTCGGGTTAACTGAGTTTCACAAGTGTTGTCCGTGGTCCACACAAACTTTTCTACGTATCCGTTTCTAATAAAGTCCGCATGCTTTTGCATACTGATCACACGCGACATTTTTGTCTAACTGAATAACCACAGCTACTGTTTTATATGGCAATAAAAATTAGCATATTGGTATTTGCAGTGGAATTGATGTAAACATCAACTCAGCAGTTCCCACTATGTCAACAATCGTACAGTTAATGTTGGTGGCTTCACAAATGTAACCGTACACAATGGTTATATGCTCATTAAAACAGCTGCACTATTGCCTATATTATGAGTAACATCTATTTAACAAGTCATTCTTTTTGTTAACCAACCAGGAAAAAATGTTGACCATAAGGAGTTGAAATCAAGTGAACCGTCGGAAGCAACGCTGGATTTCGCATTGGATGGACTGTCCGAATTTGAGTGCGGTGATCTAACACAGGGATATCTGGGACCTTTCGGTTCAGTCACATTGGACATTATCTGGCACCCTAAGTATGTCTATCATAGAGATGATGAAAATATGCCAATACTGTTGGAAACGGAAAAGTTTGTTGTGCAGTTTGACAACCCATGCTGTCAACCGATCGAAATCTTCGCGCAGGGTACTCCCAAAGATTTGCCAACTTGGTTATCAACTAACACAATGGTGATGGGAATTTGTTGGTATGACCGATTATATCAAGATTGCTTCGCAGTAAACAATCGCAAAACCACAGCACTCAAAGTAACATTTCAGTGGGATAGTCGAATCTCAAATCACTTAGAAATTCTACCAAAAACCGGATACGTTCAGGTAAGAGAATCGTGTATTTTAAGAGCACTCTGCCTATTACTTGCAATTATCTCCTCGAGCATTGTGAATTTAACTTTCATGTTGGTGACAAATTTATGGAAAAATTGATAAACCACCGGAACATGTCTGGACCACAACTGTTCCTTGTGGAAACAGATGATAGGATACGGATTAACCAAGGAACACCACAAAATCGAAAACGACACTTGAACTGATTTTCACCGAAAACATGAAGTTCAATGCATTACCTTCTCACGTTCTGTCTGATTAACACGGCAAGGAGATAAATTCAATAGGTTGCTAACAACTCGATTCGCCTCACTGACTGCATACTAAAACCGAACAGAACACATAACAAAGAAGTATGCACGAGCAGTCGAACAGAGTGAAGCTAATGTCAAAAGCCGATACCATGAAATATACAGTACATGGATCATCAACAGTCGCTCCCATAACGCTGCTATTCTCTGTTTCAATCACCAGGGCTTCACTGACAGCCAGCAGCTTGGGGTTTCAATCCCGTACCAGCTTATTAAACAATCTGACTGGGTCGACGTTGGGATTCATCTCCCAGATGTGCTTTGCTATTTCTCTCGCCGGGTTGTTCGTTTGATTGTTCATTCGTGTAATACACTGATTCAAACATTTAGGGAGGTTTTTGGCCTTTCGATGAGACAGACATCGATCATTTCCTTCTATGTAGCTACCACCGTAATTGTAAGTGATCTGATAAACACTATGTGAGACAGAACAGCTTACTGCATCACGGCCTGCGTGTCTGTAACTAATTTTGCAAGTTGAGAACAAGCAGAGCAATTCCGTTCCAGGGCATGTGTGATTAACAGCAGAGTTAATCTGATGAGATACCACGGTAAGCCGCACTACTTGGATAACCGGGGTCACGTAGTCCCTACGCCGAAGCAGCGTCCGCGAAATAAGCAGTTTTCTGTATGTTTTTGACGGCTGAAAGACAATGTGAGGCAGTCAACTGGTGACGTGATCACAGGTTACGAAGACTTTGACCACTCATCTGATCAATAGTGTTTGCACTGAGTTTTCACGACAGTTCACAAAACCGATCGAAAACACTCACTGAAATGACAGTGTAACAGTCAACGGCGCGTCCGTAATCGCAACCTTGACAATTATCCTTTCACATGATGCTACACTGTTTTTTCCTCCTTCTGTCTTTAGTTTTTTTCACCACTCTGTTGCTGTGTAGACTAATGTTAGGACTTACGCCAGCCAGAGTCACAGTAGCCACGATCACGGCTCAAAGCCAACAATGATGACGGTGACGAAGGTGAAGTCCTAGGAACAAAAGTTGCTTTTAATCAATATATTCAAGACTCAAAAATCAGGAACAGTCAAGTTGTATGGATACCAATAGTTGTTTAGTTTTGTAGCTTGATGATAATCAATATTTGTTGAGGGCACAGTTTGAATCGAAATTGTCCATAATTTTGGTTAAACCTAAATGTTTGACTTGAAGCTTTGATCAGTCAGGCCCACTTTTGTTGATAAGTTTTATTTGTGTCAACAGCAGTATGTTGTTGACAGCACGGGATGAACTCTTTATGATCTTATCAACTGACCAAACTGACTGTTCTTTTTGGGATCCTTTTTGCAAATGTTTAAACATCCCACGGTGAGATGTACGCGTGTTGTATTGCCTAAAACGACAGTTCGTTGTTGAAGCAAACGACAGCTTGTTTGAAAGGAAAGCAATTCCACAGTTAAATAAAGAGCGCTGTCAACAGGTGGAATGCCGATATCAGGCGCATATGTTTCTTGGAGGTCAGTAGGTCCCCAACTGCATAGTCCGTGTGCCATGTTCTTTTCATAGTGACTTAATCAAAGTAGTTATTCCGTATGCAAATTTTGTTCAGGAATGCTAATTCATGATGGATAGTATTTTGAGCAATAATTCTTTGGATTGTTTGAGATCAACTCAAGATATTTTACAGAAAACATTTAGTCACATGGGTTTAACGCATGGTGAAAACATAAAGAAACAAATTAACGATAAATGGGTGCACATCAGTGTGAAGTAAACGTTTTCAGCACCATAACGACAAAATCGATCACGTCAGTACCTTCTATTAAGAGATCACTGGTATACAACGAATTATTACCAATGTTTCTGAAAATGTAAACACTACGCTTAAAATTTAACACTAGGGCTGTTAACAAAGTGGTGGGACTAATTATACAGTCCGTTGTGATTAAGTAATTTGCCCTGGAATACGCTGGATTTCAGCTCGGTTGACAACATTTCGATCCGGGTTGAGTCATCGTCTGCATTTACCACTCGGGGATTTGATACTGCTTTCTCTGTCAAAAGTTTCCGTTTGTTCTGTCAATGCATGTGTCACCACAACTGTTGGTGAATTGGTGAATGACATGACGGCAGAGTTCTGCAGGAAAGAACGCTTAAGGTAGTGTGGAGTAATCAGGCAGTTGGAAAGTAGCAAAAAATTTCTGCCATAAAATAAGGGCAATCGGTACAGAACCTCAACTTTTGACTTACATCGTTAGTATTGTGTTTGATGATGACCAGCTTCTTCGACGTCAATTAGTTGACCAGTTAAAATTCACATGATATTCTGTCGTTTCCTTGTTTTGTCGCAAAATTTTGTTCGTTAACTCCCTCTAACTGAACGTTTTACTTGATCGATGGATGAGAATAATCAAAATGGCTACATGTTACATTATGTCCTTTTACTCTCTTGATGAACTGGATAGAGGGAACTCGATGTTCCCGGTTGTTTTGCCATGACTAACTGATAACAATTCATAAAATAACTTATGGTGTTTTCCGCATTAGCCTTGGTAGTTCTACTTAAACAGTCATGTAACAAGGTACAGATATTTTTTTTGAAAACTGCTTTTCTCTAGACTGTTTTTTTGGACTGTAACTAAAGTACTCTTCGAAACAATCTCAAAATAAATCTAATCAATCTATTTTGGGCAAAATCTCTTCTAAAGGATCTCTAAGCAAGCCAAAACTCTAACGAGGATCTCACTGAAGATAACGGTTTGACGTCATAAACTATAATATTCACTTCACTGCTTCCAAACGGTTGTGGACTATGTATATTTTGTTAGGATACAGGGATTGAAAATACCTAATAGTGAACAGCTGTGACACACATTGTGAGTCAGTAGTAGACACTGGTGGCACCAGTAACCAATATAAGATGCCATACAGTGGTTAATTCTACTATTCAAACTGTGCTCTAAATCTGGACAACACAGTAAATCTGCCTGAAATGAAAGTAAATGAGACTTCATCTGGTATGATATTTCTAGACTTTTCGAAATAATGCGCTTCTTATCCGATTTCATTTTTGTTGTTGTCTAAAGACCAGATTGGATATTACTCTCTGCGAGTATATTCAGAAATCTGAGATTTTGTTAACTTCTATTAATTTCGGTTTAAAAGGTAGTCATTTTTGAAAAGTCCGGGTTTCGGCTGCATACTAATCAGCGAGCGAAATAACATGCCTAAAATAGACAAGTGCTCTCCCAACTGAGTTACAAAGTTATATTGAGAAGTTGTCTAGTTTGAACACTGAGGGGCTGCATTAGAAGGCGAACTGAAAAGTGACAAATTTACTTCAGCTGACGTCAATCAATGGGCAGGAAGGAGATTAGAAGACCTATACTGGGAGACTAGTTAAGCTGCTCAATTTTGCATCACTCACAGGCTTGTATGAATATGCTATGAGCTAAGAGTGTTACCCAATTGTATGCCACATCAGGACCTTTCTGTCGATGCAGCAGCCTACTGGCTTAAGATGTGGGGTAGGCTACTGGCAATAAGGCATAAGGACAACTGCCACTTGGTTGAGCACTGTAAATTAGGCTTATTTCCTGAGAACCGGTCTGGCGTCTGTCAGCGTCTAACTAGAACCACTAGTAGAAATGGAGGCTAATCGGATTCTATGTCTCAAATGCTTTCCCTGTTAGGGTGAATTGTCTGCTAGATAAGGGCAATTGGATATGTTTGTCAAGAAAACCTATAAGCTAATTTATTAAAGACGTCCTAATTTTGTTGTTTCCTGTTTCCGACGCAACTTGATGTAGCAGTTAGGTCTCATCTCTTATATCTCGCCTTCTAGCAACGAAGTAGTCTTCCCACTATGGTTGCATTTCGTTTAAACAAAACAGTGAATCAGTGACCTGATTTTTATAATAACAATGATAATGAGGATGAGGAAACGATTTCAGAACTGTTTTGTAGCACATTGAAAAACAATCGACAAAATCCTAGGTGATTAGCAAACCACGAAGGTGCTAAAATGGAGCATCTGTATGAGGCTACAAATAACACCTCTAAGTTGTTTGTTGAACTCAGTTACAGTCTTTCTGAACCGTTAATAGAAAGCAATCGGTGCTATTTAAAATTGTAACGACCACAAACTTCCTCATATTTTTTAGGCCCAAGGCCGTTTATTGGCTCAAGTTAAATTTCTGCCTCGTACAACGCTGGTTCACGACTTACAACTTCAAAACACGGATGAGCACCCGCTTTGTCTGCAATCGTTCGATTTGATACCTGTGTTTGACTCTGTCACTGGCGTTCTCCATGTTCCGGTCGCTGTCTGTGTCGCCGGTCAGACAAATGTGCTTGAAATGATAATAGCGGCAGTTGTAACCAGCTCGGACTTGACGTTGAATCCCAACCCCATGGTGTTTGGGTCGGTTGAAATACATGAAACGGTAGCAACACGGTTGGTGATCACAAACCATAGCTTACTCAGCCAACAATTCGGGATAGTGAATTTGCCGGAGGTCAGTCATTTAAGACGAGATTTTAATAACTGTGGTTAATCTATCTTCTTCGAGCTGACATCACTAAACATGGCTAGCATATCACCCCGTTGCAGTACTCGGTTAATGAGCTAATTCTGCTGATGCTTTCATGAAGTGTGGTGCAAATGTGTCAAGAATTGTGTAGCCGGTAGTATATAACTTCAGCATCAGCTGTGCACAGGCTTTTGTCTTTATGTTATGTTCAGCTTTATCCGTTTTATTCTGGATCCATCTCTACCGGCCCAAGTCTCACAGCAGCTGTATTTTTCTAGACAGAACACTCCAGGAACCAAGTAGATAATTTGTATAATTTATACAATTTTGCTCCGAAAACATTTGCCTATTATCGCAAATCTGTTGACTCAAAGGAAATATTCGTTTATACTGCTTATTACAGACCAGTCATTAAGCAAAACTACATCTGGACCAGTATTTGAAATCTGACCCTGACGGCTGTGGATGATCATGTTGAAAACTATCTCATAAGACTGTCACCAAACAAAGCGTGTTAAGTCTCTCTGAACACAAATCCATACCCACCTGAACGTGGTGCTGTGGTAGTCCAATCACCTCAACAGTAGTCTAAGTGGTTGCCCAACTGAATTACTCAAAAACTTGGAAATCAAACATTCTCAATCAGGATAATATCTTCGACGGATCCATCAGTTCAGCCAAAAATTGACTATTCGTTATCAAAATAGGCAGAAAGGTTGACAATAGGACTGAATAATTGTTGTTCTAGAGTCACGTAGAACTGTTCAGCTAATGAAGATTCTGCATCGTTCAAATTATGTTCGAAGCATCCGTAACATAGGAAAGACAGTCAGAATTATTTTCTTAGTTTGTTTTATCTAGCACAAAAATAGATTTCTACTTTCGGTATAGTTAAATATATTTTTTACTTTGGACCATTCGGTCACGAATGCAATTGAGAAAGTTGAGTTAAAACACATCTGTGATGAGTTGCAATATTGTGTGAGCAATATGACGTATTTCAAATGACTGTTTGACAAGGACTGTTGCAAATCCGAGTTTTAGTCAAGTATTAACAAGTATTTCTATTAATTATCTTGCCAAAGCGTGTAACAAAGCGATTTTGTAGCATGGAATATTTTATTCCTGATTATTCACATTAAAAACGTAAATATTCTTAAATAAGCAGCTTGGACTTCTTGATAATGTCAGTTGGAAGTGATTTTGCATTTCAGTATGTAGATGTTCAACCAAATAACGGTTTTGGAACAATTCTGCCGAAAGACACTTTGGAGTTGGAGGTGCTTTTCTCACCATCTAAACCAAAAGATTATTCATTTCAAATCACATGCAAAACAGGAATCGGGAGGTAAGCAACAATCAACTCACTAAATGAATTTAAGTTACATGGTATAATGTCTTACAAATCCGCTAGAAAGTATATAGAAGCGGTAACACAAATTACTGTGAGTTCTGTAAAACAACATCCAGTCAAAGTGTACGTGTCAACTTGCACAGTCGATAGTTAAAATATGTAGCAAACAAGAAAACAACCACTTTTTGGCTAACTGAAATATGTAAGGATTGGTAACCCGAGGATGAATTTTATTCAACGCATCAGTCGTTTTGGTTACTCAAAGCGAGTTGAACAGCAAATTAATGATAGGTCATTCCACTAACTTTAGCCAGGTTTGCAAAGGTAAAAGCTCTCCAGACGTTTCTTCCTAGACTGGTTGGTGTATATTACATGCTAATGTTTTACCGGTTGCACAATAAGTCAAAAACTAGCGTTTTCCTATTTTTAATAATGTTCTCTTTGCAAAAAACTTTGCACAAAACCAATAAAGTTTGCAAGTTAAGTATAATAAAATTGGTAGAAACAAACCAAACATGTCAAATTTCTCAGTTCACAATGAAGCGACAAATTACTTGCGAGAAGATCGATTACATCGATATCTTCTAAGTACATGAGATTTGTTGAGTTTATCTCAATGAAACAACTGGGTGACAGTTTTGAGTTATGATTACTTACCTTGAATGATAAACCCTGATTAATTAGATGACTTGTTAGCGTAATGTGTTTCACAACCAAGTAAACCAGTTTTTCAAGTGTCTTGATGGTCGGTTTGCCACTGGATGATGCTGTTGTGAGTAATACTGAATTAAGCAACAACACATAGTGAAGCAGGCATCGATCTATTGTGCATATCTAGTAGGTGTGCGTTTCGATATAACCAATCAGTCATGTCAGCTGAAAAGTTGCTGATGTTGTGACTAACACGCTCTTCTTACAAACACAAACGAGAGAGTGTAACTCTCTATCAGGAAGAGGATATGCGCCACTGTTAAGCCTTGATAAGGCTGACACACTAGTCCAGTGTTTCTTTTCAAAGTGGAGGAACCAAACGACTTATGTGAATACACAGCCGACGATCACCTATGAACGTTGCTCAGCCTGAGAGTTTTACTTTAAATTGAGCCAGCATACTGCATAAGAGGTAGAATGGTCGGCAGAAGAGCTGGCAGTGTGAATACCAACCGACCCTCTATTGCTGTTTGGCAGACGAACGGATAGCAATTGTCTCAAGTTGAGAGTCAAACTGCTTTTTTTAATGTCAGTCGAAAGTTCGTCAGTTTTAGTACCACGTTCGTGACGTGCATATATGTAGATTTTTAATGTACATTTTATAACCACTTCATTAACGTTGCAGAAAGCTGCTTCACGTGTTGCTGACCACTGTGATCGTTTTATTGCTGTAGCCAAGTTTTGTTATTGTAAATCAAATTTTAACTTTCCGTCTTTTGATCAACAGGAATGAGTTTTGACGTCTGTTTAGTAAAATTCAACCGTGCATCCAAAAATAGTCAACTCATCTTTCAGTTCATTTCGGTCAATAATTCCAGAAGTATATATAAAATTGAGCTAAAGTAAATCGTTATAGTCGCTTTTTGTCTGATACATAAATACAAGCAGTACAATTTGTACAAACTTACTTAGATGCATGACTAATAACATTCCCTCCCAGAATAGCATGTTACATTGATGTAAACTTAAAGACACCTAGGTATAATTGTCGCCACAGGTGATTTGTTTTGTACCACGTACGGTCCCACTTATGTATCTCGTATTCACTGTCAATTCGAAGGAACGAGACAGGGAGGCATGTGACTGGAACCGTTTGTATCTTACGTGGCCAGTGGTGTTTAACCTACTAGCAAGCCAATAAAATTGTTAATCTTTGGAGACCGAGAACAAAATATGGCAAGACTACAATGAAACCAACTAACTTCGAAGACAGAAAGAATAGGACAAACAGTCAGTGCACATCAGTGTGCACGTTAGAAAATTGTGTGTAATTTGATGAATACAGAGGAAGTTAACTTTCCAGTAAGAAACCGAGAGAAATAATGAGAAAGTAATACATTGAATCAAGGGAAAAATAAGGAAAAAACATGCTAACGATAGCGCAGCTTTGGTATAGTGCGCCTGAACTCATCGCAAAACATTTCATTCCGTCAAAGTTTCAATCTCTCCAGAATTTCACAACATTTAGGGCTGCCTGGTTCAAAGCTGTCTCTTTTCACTATCTACCTCCCATAGCGTGCAGTGAGTGTTTGTCGGAAAAGCCTCATGTTGCTTCAGTTACTTACTTGATTTTTGTTGCCCATGCAACAACTTTTTCGGTTAGTTCCTCAGACATTCTATGTAGTTTTTCCAGCCGATGAAAATGTCTGAATATCAACGTGGTTACATTTTTGTTTGTGTGCACTCGCCAAAACTTTTGGTGGTTCAGAACCCATAGGATCACCAAGTGTTCAGAACTGGCCACGAGTATTATAGATGTGAACTATTCAGATACAGCAATTTCCTTTTTGCAATGTCCGTTTGTTGATGCCAAACAACAATGTTAAGAACACTGTGGCTCATTATACAAATAGCCTGGTCACATTCTTCAGAATGCGGGTCCCACAAAATCGTCATTTACGACGCCTAACAGCGTACAAGTTATTGTTTTGTGGTCCACCAACAGAACTGCTGATAGATTGCTACCTACAAGCAAGAAATCTAAGTAAGCTTTTACAATCTTCAGTTTAATGTGAGGATTTTGCAACATCTGGTTCCAAAGAAGACGTGTTTGTGTACCATTTGTAGCCAATTTCTCAGAATCGTTAAAATGACGGCCATAATTTAGTCATTTTTAAATATTTATGTACCGACAACTAAGCACATCTACTTTCAAACTAATTTATTTGTTATAGAGAATTTAGCATTCCCTGCACTGGTATCGGGGTCTTTTCCCCACTGAAGCTCTCCGCCACCAAGATCCTAATGGATCCCACGCCCTTGGGTGAAACCAATATAGTCGAGTTCACCGTGACCAACGTCCATGTGTCCTCCAACCCGTACACACACCCGCAGCCACGAATTGGTTCAAACAGTCCAGAGATTCCAGTGCAACCGACAGCCTATGAAATAATACCGGTCGAGTCGTACTTCACATTGCCACAGGCAGTTTGGGGTGTTCCCATTTCGGATCAGTCAAATACAGAGAAAATAGAACAGACAAAAGGTGCCTCGTTTCTTACCATTTATCCACAGGCTGATACACTTGAACCTAATCAAGTAAGTGATTCACGTTTCATGTTGCATTTTTTGGCAAAGATTTCAATAATAAAAATCAAGTTGAGAAATTCTAGGTGAAAGCTAGTATCATTTGTGAGACTGTGTACACACCAGCTGCAGAAGAGATTGATAACCGATTCGATTCAATATGCAGAGGCTTTTCACTTGGATTCAAATTCAGATAATCCTAAACAAGTAAATGACCGACAGCGAGGAGTGGATATGAAGATGACCTTCATAAAATATTTCCATCACAACTTCCAATCCTTGTAACC
>JTDE01002639.1:34196-46421 GCA_014338405.1 Paragonimus skrjabini miyazakii
GCTTCTTTTCGAAAGGGGCCGACTAGAAAGTCTATGGGAATGCGAGAGCTGCGATCAATTGTGGGTGATGTTCAACTTGAAAGTAATGTCTGCTCAGATATTTTGTTCAAACACTCCAGGCAACGTGTTTTGTGTCCTACATAAGCAGTGTTTGGCTCTGGCTTGATATAGACTGGCTGACCTACTGAATAACCATTTTTGTGCACCTGCTTGTGGGTGTGCAATTGTCTAGATCGCAGATAGTCTGGTCAAATTACTAGTCTTGTTGATAGATCATGACTCCATTTTTCTGATAGCATTCTTGTACGTGTGTTACGTTACGTACTTGAGGCACAAATACGACCATATCGTATTGAATGCTTTTTCAACTAGAGATACGATATTATGGCCTACCATAATTGCAGAAAACATGACATCACCGTAATCGATGAATAAAGTTAAATTCGTACCGTACTGAAGACAGCCCAGTTCAGGCTTCTCGGCCTCTGTTATGTTAATTATGTTTTATTCGACTCGGAAATGACATGAGAAAACCGAGAAAATTTGTCACAGTCATATGTTTGCCGAAATTATGAATACTTCAGTTCTCACACACATTTTTTGGGTTTTACGTATATATCAAAAACTGAAAACTTCGCCTATCTCATCATTGTCTAATAGTTACATATAACGAGATAAAATAAATCTGGCCTACAGAGAAGATAACCTAACGAACACGGAGAACAAATTTGCTCTGATAGAGTGTGTTTCGAGGAAGCTGTGCAGTTGCGATAGAAATGGATTTCTGTCACTTCGATAAACTTCATGAAAAAGCGTCGATCGATTCCACATGACTTTAATTACAATGACCACCGTCAAGTAGTTAAACGCGAGCTGATTGCAAGCTTGTGCAAAGGCAGTGAGCATCACTTGACCGGACGTTCGAAAAAGATGCAACGATCCACTTGATCTGGAACTAGCAAAAATTTCCCCTCACCGAGCTGTGGTTGTACTGACCGTCGAGTCGATGTGAGTGAGACCGTATGTAAAAAAGATGGTTCACTTATCACTACTTATCATGTCAATTTGATAGGTGAGCTGAACATTTCGAAGAACAATCTATTTGGCCTCAACGGACCATGAGAACGGCGGAATTAAAATGGTCGCTCACTGCTTTGCCAATTTTGTCATGGACGAAAAAATGGAGGACTGTCTTTGGCAGTCAGAAGATGCCGGTGTAGACCTCCTACATGGTAGAAGGCTGGCCGATAATGATTATGCTGACGATAAGGTGTTGCTGTTTGACAACTTTCAAGCGGCGCAAACGACGCTAAATGCAATTTCATGTTCTGCCAAGTACCTCGGAATACGTTTAGCAGCCTCAAAATGCAAAGTACTTCTGCAAGATTGCTGTGATTACGTAGATTTAATGAAAGATAACGAAGTCATGGAGGTTGTTGACCGATTTGTATATCTGGGAAGCTGCATCAGCGGCGGAAGTGGAGGTGAATGGAATGGAATAGAGGCGCGTATTTCCAAGGCCAGGACGGTGTTAGCTTATCTGAGACACATATGGCGACAAAGTGGTACCTCCTTGAAACTTAAGGGTCGCGTATATCAGACAACAGTGAGGGCTGTATTACTATATGGCAGCGACTCGTCTTCAGGTATTTGACCACTGATGTCTGCGTTCAATCCGGTGGCACCAACGAGTGAGTAACGAGGAGGTTAGGAAGCGGGTGTTTGGTACTGATTGTCAAACGAGTTCTTTTGTTCAGTCACTACATTTGCACAGACTTAGAGGGTTAGGTCATGTACTAAGGATGCCAGCTAGTCGTCTGCCACACCGAGCACTGCTTGCCGACGCTGCGGTCGATTTGTGCAAAGTGCGAGGTGGACAGATGATGACCTGGCTTAGACAAATGAAATCGTCCAAGAAGGGGTTGGCTGTTGTAGATCGGGTTTGTCTTCCGGGCCGGAGCTCTCGCGACTCACACAGTCGGTGGCTTAAGACGTTAGGTGAGATGGTGGCTCACCGAGATAAGTGGCGTGAAAGTCTTCCTTGTTTGTCAGAGTTGTCTGTGGAGTGAGTGCATTTAATGACGCGAGACTGTGAAAATCCAAGAAAGCTGTCTTGCTGATGATGTTTGTTCGCAAGGTGTAGGCGCCTTGGTGTTGTATGTTTAATGTAGACGTGGTTATATTTTAGTGAATAGATCACGTTCATTATTTTTTTTTCCCTTCCTATACAGGGTTTGATTTTACTTACTCGTGGTTGTGTGGCAGTTAGGCATAGGTGTGGACCACTGGTGTATTGCTGTCTATGATGATGATAATGATGGAGCTCTAGTTATTGAGGCGTAATAAAGCTCCTGAAACAGATCTCCTCCCTCCACCCTCTCTACCCACAAATAATGAAAATGGGTTGATATCAGAACCGACCACATTTATCCAGACAGATTAAAAAACTGGGGGTTATCTCGCGATCGATGCTCGTCAACAGCACTTCACAGTTTCAAACGGGAAGCACGAATTCTATGTGACAGCCACAGAAGCATCAGTCTGATATCTGTTGCGTACGAGTTATTCACTGGTCTCACTCTATGTCGGGTCATTAATCCCAGGGAGAGTCAGATGTGTGAAGAACAGACAAGATTCCATTCCCGTTGAAGGTGCATTGATCACAATATGACCTTGCGACGGATGTTGAAGCATTGACACTGTTGCTGGCTGTTGGCGGTCATGATCTTCACAGACCTAAACGGTTGTTCTCCATACGACTGCTCTTATAGTTTTCTGTAACTTCCTTCCGCCCACGAGAGTTCCAAAATAACTTTTGATTCTACCGAGATCATGTTGTGCCCATTATGCGAGCAGGGTGACGATCACCTGTCTCGCGCGTTTATAGCTTCTACTGCTTTTTGACAACGGCGTTCTATTTATTTCGTCCGGCTGAGCGTTATCATGGAGGACTTTCTCGAAGGGTCACCTGGAGGATTCAGTGTCCCTGGTGTCGGGCTTCTTCCCAGGGCAAAGTTAAGCAACGTTGAGTATGTCGATGAGAACATACCACCTGCTCCCTCTGTCGAAAGCATGCACGCCATGATGAACAATGTGAGTGACCGTACTGGTTTGGATCGAGTGCACTACGTACATTCAAATTCAGACTGGGGCATTCTCACTCCTACATTGTTCACTGTCAACAATGCGCTTGAGACTGTGAACACTTTCACACACAACTGGGTAACACTATCTCATCAGCCTGTAATATTCCTGATGACATACCAGTGAGGATAACAGGACGTGAGTTGCGTTTGCCAACCTGCGTAATTCGTGGCATCAAAAAGGTGTTCGGTTGTTAATGAAAGGAAAGGTATACAATGCTGTTCTGCATTCTGTTTTGCTCTATATTTCGGAGACGTGAATCGCTCACGTTGAAGTTCTCAATATCCCACTATTATCTCTTCAAACTAGCCTTCAGTGAGTTGGCTGATTATGTCAACAACACCTCGCGACGGATGTTGAAGCATCGACACTCTTGCCGATTGTTGGCACTCATGGGTTTCTGGGAGCAGCACGGCTAATTTTGTTGTGGTTTTTTTTATGGTTTTCTGTACCTGCCCTCTCTGCCTGGAATTTCCCGAGGAATATGGAAATGCATTGATGTTACTGCATGCTCACTCCACCAGCAAGGTGCGTGATTATGTAAAAAATTCAGAACATTTGGAGAACAAACATAAAACCTTTTGATGCCGTGCTTACTCCATTTATGTAAACAAATATTCTGCTGTTTTGCTACATTATATCTCATTAAGTAGCTTGCCAACATATTCGTTTTACGTTTTTCAGAGTCAACGGGTTGTCATCAGTTTCACTCCCAGATTGAGTGTGTCTATGATACAATCCGAGATAGCTCGAACAAACACATTCCGATTCAAAAGGCAAACAATAAAATCCAACAGTCCAGATATTAACCTGGATCCGAAAGCGATCAAATCATCAAAAGTGAGCTATAGTAATATATTACATTATGTGTTAATTGGTAGCTAACTATGATATTAAAAAATGGGTTTAATGCAATCGAAAGTTTCTTTTGAGTTGGATTTCAAAACAGAAACATTTAGTGGAACAGCTTGGTTGCCTTACCAGCTTGACCAAATTGACACGTGATCGACAGTTTGAGGATTATTTGAATTTGTATAAACTTTCCAATTATAAATATCGAATAGTGAAATATGCAATGAGACAAAAGAAGAATTATTACTATGTTGATTTAGCTAGCTTCACCTTGATCATAGAAGCTGAGTAATAGACATGTTCATAGTAAATTCCTTAAATATATGTGAATATATACTCGATATCATCCATGTTTCACAAGTATACTATACTCAGTCCTTAAGTATTCCTTCATAAAAGTAAGTGTTTCATCCCCTCGTGAGTGATGTAAATCGTGTTGGTAGCACGGAAATGGATGACTCACTAGTTCGATTGCCAAAGAAATCTCACAATACAGCAAAGATACAAGGGATCACAGATGTATTCAATCAAAACAACGTAGTAAAGAAGTACTCAAATGGTATAATGTTTACTGTTGGAATCAGAAATGGCTTGAAATGGTTTAGATATGTCTGACTCCGTCCAACGCAATATTCACGTCAGATGTGAAAAGAAAACAACTTCATTTGCTAAAGATTAGAGAAAACACTGGAACCACACATGTTCTGCATACCAGAAATCCATTTGAACCGAACAATGCTGTAATCTTTACAGCTTCACTCAGATAAGCACATACACGATCTATATAACCAACAGATTGTGCGAGCCAGAAACGGACACAGCTAAATCATGCACGCCCAAGCAATTTCTCGGGGATTAAGTCACCCTGTTTGATGCGGAAACATTTCACAAAATGCCAAACTTGTTGAACATTCTATCTATCAAGTCCATCATTTTTTTGTGATCAAATAAAGAGGGTATCAAGACCAAACGGCGAATGTGTTTGGTTAGAAACAATAGCTTGAAATCTTCATTTCGCATCATAATCGAACATGCGTTTGAGCAGATGATTAAATTTCTTTATAAAGTACAGCGCATTAAAAGACAAATGACTACCACCGTGATTGAGCCGTTGGAATTAAATCAAAACCACCTCATCGATTAGCTCTATCTCACTGTACTCACCTGCAGGATGCCCTTGTCACCAATCAAAAGGCCTAATTACCTTCGACCGACGATTATTTTACATGTAATTTTATCTGTAGCTAAAACGATACGCACACCCGTCAAAGTGTCCGATAAATGGAGGACAGCGTGAATGTGGTAACAACAATCTGATATCTGTTTTGTGCTCATCAACCGCGGTTCTGCTGAGCAGGTCGCTAGATGTTTGATTCAAATAAAATGTAGTATTTGATCCAGTTGAGAAATTGAATGAAAGTTACAATGTTAATCACGTGTTCCAACTCCTCAAAATGTATTACAAACATACCAAACCTGCCTTAATTCTGCAAATGCTTTCCGTTGTCAAAAATTTACGAATTGGTCTCAACTCATAATCGACTTTCCAGTTCTATTGACAAAACGCATTTTTATTCATCAGAATACACACTAAACTGAAATGTGTGAACTAATGTCGATCGCCTCAATATTAATGTTGCAGAATTAGCAACAATGCCGTAAGATTTTCATAGGAACAATCACAAGTAACATAAGTCAAACATTGCTCACCTTTTATACTAGTCTGAGCATTCTCATAGAGTTTTCGACAAACCGCTTTTTTCAACTTCTGCTCGCATTCGCTCTTGTCAGAACTCTACAGTGCACGTCCTTGTCACATTCACGATGTGAGCCACAGTCAATATTCTCATTACTCACGAGCGAATGTATTGCTAGACATTTAGATCAAAGTTCAGGTCGTGTCCGTCACAAAGTTGCTGCCATTGATAAAGTTTTACAGAAAGTAAAATCGAGCTTAGCGATTCCATTGGAAAAGAACCAGCTGAAAGGTGAATGAACTGCAATGAAATGTACAGTGCTCACCTTAAACAGCTGAGCATGACGGCACCGTTTTAAATATATGACGGAAGCCACTCCCTGGTATCTGGTCTTGATTGGCCTCTTTCAGTGAATTGTCGTGTTGCCTGCAGTTGCAAACGATTACAAATATCAAGGCTTTACCTCATCTAAGGCGCTCTGAGACCACTAATTATTTTGGTACGATACATTTCTAAACTGTTTATCACGTTATAATTAGCACAAAATAATGTGACCTAATAATATTTCTTTCGACGTGGGACATGATTTTAGCCGCGTAGAATGACTCAGGCTGCCAAACCACGTAGGATGATATAGCCGTAACCTTATTTATGTCATGAAAAGGAAGCAAGGGCTAGCTGTTTAAAATGGCTTTCCAATTTCTCGAATCTACTGCATTTGTTGTATGACGCTGTTCACGTGAACATTCCGTTTTATTAGTGATTTGCAGCTTTCGTAGATGAAAATCACGTTTGGTAAATTTTTGTACACTTTCACTATTTTTATCCAAGCAATACACCTGCTAAGTCTTCTAGATATTTGTTTATGATACATTTGCTTCCTTTCTATTAACCACAGGTCTGAAGATTATTCCATTCGCTTCTTTACTACTCATGGGTAGTAAATCATAATAACGAAAACTGCTAAATTTTTACCTTCTTTCACTGCGACATCCTCACTTAAAAACCAAATCATTAAGAAAACATGAAATTCTAAAAAGATACAAGGTTTAATTGGGCTAGTTCGATAACACCTGGTACGAAAGCTTTCTTTCATGCGTTTACACCCTACAACAATCATAAGGATAACAGCTACAATTATATTCGCTACTGCGCCTATAGGTTGTTTCGGTCATTATCGCTTACATGAACGCTGACGGTTACAGTCTCTGCTGCAATCAGTTGGAAACATTCATGAGCAAAATGCTGGGAGCATTCCTGTAGTATGTGTATGCTAACCGCGCCTCTGTACTTGATGGTTCAACAAGCTTATTGTCACTTCGTGTTTTGGTTTGGTACAAGCCTCTGTTCGGTCCTCGCCATGTCCCATATTGCCAGGTTCAGAATGGACAGTGATCTGTACCTAATTTAACTTACTGAATTTGAATCAAAAATGGAGATAACCCAGTGTGAATTTCGATTAATGATCGTTCGTCTAGCGCACCTAGGCAACATAAATAACATAAACATCACTTTCACAGTTGAACCGCATTTATGGGTATCGCACATCAGGCTGCCGTTAAGCTTGACAACAGTCTGTGAAGAGGCGGATCAATAAGTAAGAATACATGTAAAAAAGGAAAATATAAGGCAAAGTCAATGAAGATCTACGATGAAAAATAAAAGAGGTGATAACTTTTGCAAACGTATGCTCATCATCAACTAAACACAATTTTATGTCAGATGGAATTTCAAAGCAATGTGACAAGTTCCATCTAAACCACAGGGCTCCCAGTTAGTTTAATTTCCAGAAATGATAGACTGAAGTGAAGAATAGAATTGAAAATTTTGTTCGGGTAGTAAGGAAAAGTCAATGAGTTTGTCTAAAAATCAGCGAAACTCAGCTGAAAAGCGCCAAAAATTGGACAGTATACCAGCAACAGAACCTAGGCATCCAAAGGAGAAAATGTTCGACATTCAAGCCCATGCACCAGTGTTCCTTAAAACACGCAGCAAAATAAACATTATTTTTTTGTATAATCAATGAGATAGTTATTCAGCAATTGGGGTAAAGCAGTGTGAAACAAGCGAACATTTGTTCTTCACATATTAACGAAAACAGAGAAAATGCCTTCTGCCCCTGGTTGCAGCGGTGATCGGGTTACTGACTGCAGCAACCGAAGAAAATGTGCACCTACTGAGGATTATCATCTAACTGATCGGTCTTTCACGTAATCAAAAAAAAACTTCTTCTAGGAGTAGAAAATTGTAACGGCGTCCATTAGTCTAACAGATGAACAAGCTAACCTGACTGCAGAGTGGCAGGTGAAAACTTGGCCCCTTTAGTTATTATAGAAAATCCTAATCTCGTGGTGTGAGGGCAAAGCATTTCGGTATGATGTTGAATACACATTACCTCAGGTGGTTTACCTCAGTAGAATGAGTTTCACTATTTGGATAGTTTAACCCGACAATGGCTGCGAAATAAAAGTAGGTCGCTGTCTTTGTCAAGTATGAACAAAAGTTAACAGATCATTTGCTGTTAAACATAATCGCACGTTAACAACCACTAAATATAAGCAATATTCAATCCACTAAACTGCACGTGGTCCCTTAGGTCAGATTAGGAGAAAAACAAAACTAGTTGAAATAGTCAAAGAGGTAGCTAAATAGAACAGATTAGTGTGCTAAGTGTTGGGTTGCACTTACAGTGGAGTCCGACTTTAAAAAATGACCAGTATCAGGAATCCATTAGTTAATAAAACTCTGCCTCGAACTCGTTGTTGCTCGTAACCAAGTAAACATATCAGGCATCCATCACATATTTGTCCGCTCTGCATATTGATAATTTTAATTGTGTAGATGCTTCCAGTAAAGAAGTCAAGGGTGATCAAGGTGATAAACCCAGTAAAGAATATGTTGTTTTGTCCAAAAAGGACATCCGGATTGCAGGGGCGCTTCAGGTAGCGAAATAGCTGATAATTTCCGCATTGAAAAGTGAAGTCACACTATTTTGAAAGACCACTTTTCTTTAGGCTGATTTAGTCATCTGTTCTAAGGAGACAGTCATACAACAAAAAACACGTGATTTAAAAATATAGAGGGAGTGAGCCGATGAACAGTAATTATCGGCATTCCACTTGTTTTTATAGGGCATATTTTGTTGGAAACCGTGATATACAACTAGGATATGAGCAAACATAGCTACTCCCTCAATAAAGCATCCACTTGTTCCAGAGCGATCGATATTGTATCCCCAGAAAAAAATATTGTTAGTGAACAATAAGTAAAACCGTATCGCTAGACTAATTTTCTAAACACCGCGAGTCAATTACTTTGGTTTGTCATTATCCTCTTGGCATTTCAAAACCATAAGCAATGGTAACCGTTAGATTAATAACGTTTTTTTATATTCATCACTGGCAGGAAGCAAAATTACTTTACTGAACGTTTCTCGTTTTTCTAATATTTGTAACTTCGCGTCGATAAAAAAACGCTATTTGTAAGTGTTTATTGTTCAATCTTTTTCTTCTCTAGAATAAAAGGTCCTCTGTGTCTCAAAAGAGGCCGATGACACATAAAAATTCACTTGTGCCAACATTGAAGTCCAAACTACCAGCTGACGCGTGTGTTGAAGAATTAGATGGCACAACAGTTCATTTCGGGCAAAAAGCTGTTGAAGAAGATAGTTTACAATATAGACAAGCTTTCTTTTCAATACTTAGACAATATCCATCTATTCTGAAGGAAAGTAATGGTGAAGATCGAGAGAATTCGGTTACAGAAATCGCAGATGATCAATCAATGCAGACTGTGCAACAGCGCGTACAGTTGGCTGCTGAATATGGCAGTTGGCCGGGTACATCTGCTGTATACCGCTTGGCTTGTCTTGTTGCTAATGGCCCCGGCTCAGAAAACGCAGCTGATCTTCCACCATCCTTTCGGTAAGATACAGAAACACATTTGTTCAGTTTCGAACCCCCTAAAATATAGTAGTGGTCATTCGAATGGCAGAACATGGGTTCTGTTTGGATCATAAACCGCAATTTACATAATGCTGAGGAGTGGTGATAAGCCCTCCCATTTTAGTCCTACCCATGGTAAACAGTGATGCTGTATGTCTTAGAATTAGTTTTTAAAAAACTAGAGTAAACAATGATTCGGCTGTTTGTTAAGTTAAACGCTATGATACATCTTTCAGCTATAAACCTTCATCAGTTATGCAAATACGGACAGTAACAACATAGCCATTAAATCAACTCATTCGCTTCTACCTGCTATGATCTACGGAATGCAGAGGCACTGAAATGAGCCAAGTCAGAAAATTCCACATGAGTAGGTTATTGCAGATTTCAATAGCTAACAATTCTGCAGACGAATGTGTGATCGAGATAACCGAGTACACATAACTAATGATGGGCAACAAACAACAAAACAGATCGTGTTTCTGGACAATTTTAAACATTAACCACATGTCGTCTACCCATTTCACTTCGTGAACAAACTTGGCTAATCAACTTTTTAATTCAACATTCATAAGTAACTTCGTAATTTTTATTCCGGTGAGCTCATTCACAAAAACCGTTAGAACTGGTTTACGATAGTCAAACGTTATGTGGCATACTCTGATCAGGTTTCACAAAGTATGGCAACGCAACAAAGTTTGTAATGGCCTTTCAGAATGATGGAATAAGATAGCGTTCAGTCGAAAGCTCTGTCATTGTTCAGCACTGACTTACTGTGTAAACAGCAGCAACGCCTTCAGTAGTCTATTCAAAACAAACCATACTAATTACTTCCGGTCAGTTTTACCATCGATGACTTTTCAGGACTAATTGCATGCATACTATTCAGATGCTGTTACGATATTTGGTTGGTATGAAATATAACCCTCTCTGTCAATGACAAGATTTAGTGTAGCAATTATGACTGTTACGGGTTTAACGTGGTTGAGATAATGTGACCAATTTATCAAGGCGAATTGCTGTCGATATAGTTAACATTTTCTCAGAGTATATCGTCGTTCTGATCAACGTCGTTAACTGTCTTATTGTCGTTTCAGGCCAGAAAATACATTATTTCTCGAAATTACTTGTCCAATAGTGCGACCAGCTCTTCTGATCGTATCCAACCAGCAGTCGAACCACTTGGATTTTGGGCATTTGTGCGCCGGACAGCAAACAAAATGCACCTTAGTAGTTCAAAATATTAGTCCTTATAAACTGCAGGTTGGTCCTCTTCAACTACACAGTTTTGACTGCGCAATATTCCAAATGCCTATTCCGTTTAATCTAAAAGTTTCCGCTTAGTGATGATAACTCATTTAAATAAGCCAAAATACATAAAAGATCTAGTTGGTGGGTTGCACTTTGGGAGTAGTGTTTGAATACTGCGAATGAAATACCTACTCAACAAGTCGAACCCTCAACAGAATAGTGACCAGGAGCAATTGGCGCGCGACACACGAACAGCCGTCATTGCGACAGGACGGTATTTTATGCAACAGGTCTAGTTCAGATTCCATCATGATTTATTTGTAAAAATGGAAAAAGATGCTTATTGGTTTCGTTACATTCATATCTTGAAGATATATACACTGTAGAAAGCAAAATTGGCAGACACTACCGAAACCCAAACAGTATATACGGAAATATCACTAAGGCCACCGATCGTGGTGATTAAAATTTTATGAACATATACTGTATTTGACACACTGCTTAAAAGAAATCAGTGGTTAGAACCAAAAATCAGTTTACATAATGACCAAAGTGAAAGTCCAGAAATTGTCAGTTATTTGAGGGAACCCAGCAGTGGTAAACAAAACTGATTTCATATAAAAGATGAACACAAAATACGTACATCGTATTATAATATGGTGCGGAAATTACGAATGCAGCATTTCGTACCGGATGTCTCCTTCAATGAAAATGTACCTTCAAAATATGTGCCGCACAATACATCTCTGAGATAAAATAATGCATGGACGAAAATCAAACTTCCAAGTTGAATATCACCCCCAACTGATCGCAGCTGTCGCATTCCCATAGAGCTTCCAGTCGGCCCCTTCCGAACACAAGCACTAGATTGGAGTCTCGCTCTCATTAGAGCCCGTCAGTAGTGCGTCTGCTTGCCAGGTCAATGGCGCAGTCGTAAACATGGTTACCTCATGAACAGCGTGGCCGGAGTTCTAGTCCATACCATTGTAGGTCAGAAACACACTGAAACACTTGCGAGTGAAAACGTTGGTGAACAAATCGAAATAACTACCTGGAACCCAATTTTTAAAATAGTGAGCAGCAAAGTTTGGGAAAAACCAACAAAACAAATGAATAATCATCTCTCCAGATTCCCGTAGAATTCATAAAAAGTCAATTTTGCAAACAGCTGTTTTCGGTAATTCTCATCAGGCTATTACAATTACATAGGGTAAGTGCGAATTATATATGAAAATTATAACGTGTCAAATAGGTCATCAAAAATCACAGGAGTGGTACGGATCACAGTCTACTGAGGGAGGGTGGGAATGTTGATGAATGTGTTGGAGTGTTACACG
>JTDE01002639.1:47651-66039 GCA_014338405.1 Paragonimus skrjabini miyazakii
TGTTGTCATTCCCGACATTCACTGAATCGATTAAGCCTACAAAGTCGAAGGTGTCTTTTAGGCTAAAAGGAGTTAGTCGTGATTTGATCGGTTCCATTTTGTTAAAGCATGATACGGCGAATTGTACATGTCTAGGATCGGTCTTAATGGCACTCCCTCCTTATGAACTTTGGGAAGACCGTACAAACGTGGAATGACCGTTCCCGTAGGTCTGATACGCTCGAAAGTTGAAGCATCGATATCGTTTGCTTGTTTCATTTGACGGAGTAACTTGGATAGACTTTTCTCTATTGCTGTCGTTCTATCTTTATCTTTGTCATCTTCCCAATGTCATGGATCCTAACCAGAAGACACCGTGGATCGGGCTGCCGCTTATTAAAACAATGACACGCAGAAATACAGAACGTTAACAGAAGGGCTAAAAATTATAAACAGAACACCAAGCGAAGAATCTAAAAATGTTTTGAAGAGAGGTGTGAATTTGCCTGCGGTACACTGCCATCTCCGATGGCGTTTCCAATCAACAATTTTACTAACCACCAGGACCCCAGTCACACAGGTGATACCTATCCACTTCCCTCAATGGAACAGTCAGGATATTCTTATTTCGTGAACACATTTATGCTTAAGCATCATGCGGTTTCATCCAACGGTAGGTGATTTTTGTATATAACACCCTATACTGTAACGAATCAGCTGGTACGCGGCGGAGTGCGTGACCCAACCGCCGCAACATGTGCAGCGTGATTAGTTGACCAGTTGATCACGCACCTCCAGTGTTCCGAAATATGCATTGGTGAATAGCGGTGTTGTTGACATAACCAGCCAACTCACTGAAGGCTAGTTTGAAGAGATAATAGTGGGATATTGAGAACTTCAACGTGAGCGATTCACGTCTCCGAAATATAGAGCAAAACAGAATGCAGAACAGCATTGTATACCTTTCCTTTCATTAACAACCGAACACCTTTTTGATGCCACGAATTACGCAGGTTGGCAAACGCAACTCACGTCCTGTTATCCTCACTGGTATGTCATCAGGAATATTACAGGCTGATGAGATAGTGTTACCCAGTTGTGTGTGAAAGTGTTCACAGTCTCAAGCGCATTGTTGACAGTGAACAATGTAGGAGTGAGAATGCCCCAGTCTGAATTTGAATGTACGTAGTGCACTCGATCCAAACCAGTACGGTCACTCACATTGTTCATCATGGCGTGCATGCTTTCGACAGAGGGAGCAGGTGGTATGTTCTCATCGACATACTCAACGTTGCTTAACTTTGCCCTGGGAAGAAGCCCGACACCAGGGACACTGAATCCTCCAGGTGACCCTTCGAGAAAGTCCTCCATGATAACGCTCAGCCGGACGAAATAAATAGAACGCCGTTGTCAAAAAGCAGTAGAAGCTATAAACGCGCGAGACAGGTGATCGTCACCCTGCTCGCATAATGGGCACAACATGATCTCGGTAGAATCAAAAGTTATTTTGGAACTCTCGTGGGCGGAAGGAAGTTACAGAAAACTATAAGAGCAGTCGTATGGAGAACAACCGTTTAGGTCTGTGAAGATCATGACCGCCAACAGCCAGCAACAGTGTCAATGCTTCAACATCCGTCGCAAGGTCATATTGTGATCAATGCACCTTCAACGGGAATGGAATCTTGTCTGTTCTTCACACATCTGACTCTCCCTGGGATTAATGACCCGACATAGAGTGAGACCAGTAAATAACTCGTACGCAACAGATATCAGACTGATGCTTCTGTGGCTGTCACATAGAATTCGTGCTTCCCGTTTGAAACTGTGAAGTACTGTTGACGAGCATCGATCGCGAGATAACCCCCAGTTTTTTAATCTGTCTGGATAAATGTGGTCGGTTCTGATATCAACCCATTTTCATTATTTGTGGGTAGAGAGGGTGGAGGGAGGAGATCTGTTTCAGGAGCTTTATTACGCCTCAATAACTAGAGCTCCATCATTATCATCATCATAGACAGCAATACACCAGTGGTCCACACCTATGCCTAACTGCCACACAACCACGAGTAAGTAAAATCAAACCCTGTATAGGAAGGGAAAAAAAAATAATGAACGTGATCTATTCACTAAAATATAACCACGTCTACATTAAACATACAACACCAAGGCGCCTACACCTTGCGAACAAACATCATCAGCAAGACAGCTTTCTTGGATTTTCACAGTCTCGCGTCATTAAATGCACTCACTCCACAGACAACTCTGACAAACAAGGAAGACTTTCACGCCACTTATCTCGGTGAGCCACCATCTCACCTAACGTCTTAAGCCACCGACTGTGTGAGTCGCGAGAGCTCCGGCCCGGAAGACAAACCCGATCTACAACAGCCAACCCCTTCTTGGACGATTTCATTTGTCTAAGCCAGGTCATCATCTGTCCACCTCGCACTTTGCACAAATCGACCGCAGCGTCGGCAAGCAGTGCTCGGTGTGGCAGACGACTAGCTGGCATCCTTAGTACATGACCTAACCCTCTAAGTCTGTGCAAATGTAGTGACTGAACAAAAGAACTCGTTTGACAATCAGTACCAAACACCCGCTTCCTAACCTCCTCGTTACTCACTCGTTGGTGCCACCGGATTGAACGCAGACATCAGTGGTCAAATACCTGAAGACGAGTCGCTGCCATATAGTAATACAGCCCTCACTGTTGTCTGATATACGCGACCCTTAAGTTTCAAGGAGGTACCACTTTGTCGCCATATGTGTCTCAGATAAGCTAACACCGTCCTGGCCTTGGAAATACGCGCCTCTATTCCATTCCATTCACCTCCACTTCCGCCGCTGATGCAGCTTCCCAGATATACAAATCGGTCAACAACCTCCATGACTTCGTTATCTTTCATTAAATCTACGTAATCACAGCAATCTTGCAGAAGTACTTTGCATTTTGAGGCTGCTAAACGTATTCCGAGGTACTTGGCAGAACATGAAATTGCATTCAGCGTCGCTTGCGCCGCTTGAAAGTTGTCAAACAGCAACACCTTATCGTCAGCATAATCATTATCGGCCAGCCTTCTACCATGTAGGAGGTCTACACCGGCATCTTCTGACTGCCAAAGACAGTCCTCCATTTTTTCGTCCATGACAAAATTGGCAAAGCAGTGAGCGACCATTTTAATTCCGCCGTTCTCATGGTCCGTTGAGGCCAAATAGATTGTTCTTCAAAATGTTCAGCTCACCTATCAAATTGACACGATAAGTAGTGATAAGTGAACCATCTTTTTTACATACGGTCTCACTCACATCGACTCGACGGTCAGTACAACCACAGCTCGGTGAGGGGAAATTTTTGCTAGTTCCAGATCAAGTGGATCGTTGCATCTTTTTCGAACGTCCGGTCAAGTGATGCTCACTGCCTTTGCACAAGCTTGCAATCAGCTCGCGTTTAACTACTTGACGGTGGTCATTGTAATTAAAGTCATGTGGAATCGATCGATGCTTTTTCATGAGGTTTATCAACGTAACAGCGATTAAATTGTGTTGCAACATCACAGGTTATGCCAAATACACTGTGGTTTTCAATAGATGCTAGAATGTTTCGACTTTAATTTGCACAGAATAAGAGGACCCATCATTTGTGTTACACATGTCTGATTACTCAGTTTTCGCTTAACACGGATGGACACATTCAATGTTGAATTGTTAATTTATATATCTCCTACAGCCGCAAGGGCTAAAAATGTTGCTTTAAATGCATTTATGATGCTGATCTTAGAACCGACACTACATGACTGGTTTTATCTCTGTTTGGATTTACTAGGTTGAGACAGGGTTAAAAGAAATCGAACGAGCAACCCTCCATTTTACGAGTTAAAGCCACTGCCTGGTCAAAAATGCACATCAAACAGTATTTTGAACTCAAGCGGCCGTATCTAGTGCAAATTGATCATCCTTTATGGACCGCTTTAATCTATGTTAAGAGAATGAATGACAACTCAAATCTCAATTATCTATCAATTCCCCCCATTGTAAGTAATAAATATGAAAATTGGAGTCGATATGATGAGAGTATTTTTGTCGAAGCACAAAGCGTCAATGGTTTGATCTCCCGTTCAAGTCACCTTAACCGGACAAGTGCAAACTAGGTTGAAGTCGGCCATGAGGTGTCGGTTTTTAGGATGAGTAGCAAAAACAATTATAGTCATCCTGTCATTTACTCGTAAAAAAATATGTTTAGCTTTCACCTTCTCTTTCATTTCAAATTTGAAATCCAACAGATTCTCTTTCGCATATCCCAGAATAATCACGCCTAATAGCTGTATCTTATAATAACTGTACAAGCTGGTAGGATACTGATTTCTCCTCTCATACCCTTTCCTAGCTATCCACAACACCCTTGAATCCAATCGGACCGTTTGAATTGGTGAACACCCTCAAACAGTTGAAATGTGAGGGCACATGCAAGCTGTATTTCAAATTTTCTCCCAGATTCGGACAATCCTGGTGCTCAGATAGTCTTCAGGTGCTTTCCGAACCGGTTTTAAAGCCAAAACCTGGTAGCATCTCAGGTGGATGTGTGTGGAAATGTCCACTGACCATCAAACTGATTGGAAAATGTGTAATTCCATGGTGAGCTCCGATTAGTATGAAGCTTACATATGTTTCTACTGCAACCTGACAGCTTTCAGTTTTTACGCGACTTCATTTCTGACAGAAAGACATACTCAGCAATTAGACTTTCACAAACACTACTGACATAGTGTGAATCCAAGGGACAATGTTTTATAGGTACACAACACAGACGTTAAGATCTAATGGTAGTTACTTTTGGAGGGTTCAATCACCCGTTTTTCTGAAATGTGAAAATGGCTAGATGAAAAATGCCGTCAATGAAACTGTCTTTAAAATTGACTGCATAATGGGGACGAGTGTATCTGGTGTAGATTATCTTTGAACTATCTTTTGAAAAAATTCTTTTTCGATCTGATTTTAAACTAACTTTCTATCACTTACAAGAAATCATAACTGCACTCACAACTGACACAAACAGACAATGCAAGATATGGGTACGAGTTATACGGATTCGTATGAAAGACGCTGGTATCTTCATGGTTTCGAAATTAGTTATTTTTACAGTAGAGCTTACCATAACTCGCACAGCCTTTTTCAGTCTATTTCAGGAAGCGTTTTTAAAGGTTACTTTATGTGAATATGCTGCTTTTGATTGACTAACCCTTTCCGTAAGGCTTTAGACATTTCTTGACTAGAAATTACACTATCCTACCAACCTCCCCTGTCTTGTCTGCTGAAAACCCTCGTTTACGCATTTTAATTGTAATATTATCTTCACAAATTTCGTTTTTTTTTTAAATTCTTTGGCAGATAGTCTATCGCTGTTATTTCCTTATGAACTATCTGATTGTTGAAGTAGTTAGCTCTAAAAGAATTGATCTGAATTTTCGCATTTTCGCTGTAATTGATCTTAGTGTTGAGATTATCGGATTAGAGGAACAGGAGGCAAGCCTGACTAACAAACATCGATTGGATTTTGGAGCTGTTCTTTGTGGCGAATATATTGAGCGTCAGTTGACGATCAGAAACCAGACAGAAGCTCCGGTTAGTTTCACCATAGAAAATGATGGGGCAATGGCAAGCGGAACGAACAATGCCAGCGGAACACCCGTCTTCATGTTTGTTCCAAATAACGGACTTATACTCCCAGGTTAGTAACGTCGAATGTCCTTCTAAACAGCGGAGCATTCAAAATCATAAAATCTGGCATTTTTAACTGTTTCTGTAAAGAGTAAACTTCTTCCTTAAACGGGAGAGCCAACCGAATGTAATTATAAAACTTTGTAAACACTTTTGTTTTAAATAGCCGTGGCTAATCTGAGAAACACTAACCGAATCTAATGCATCCGAACAGGTTTTCAGCTAGTTTTCTTCGAAGTGATATCCTGACTGAAGTTTCGCTTTTGTTAGAATGTATCACAAGTTGACTTTCTCGCAATAAACGAGATCTAAAGTCCGGTTCATGTTTTCGTGGGACAGTCACTTAACAACTACGAGATTACGTTATACTCGATACAGCCGGAACACCATAGTTTAGCTGAGATCGTTCAAACTTTTTACTCGGAAATGAGATTGCGTTGTGCTTGCACACTAAACTGTCTGAGCTCACATCAAAAACCACTAATGGTTGATTATCTGAAACCACCATTCTACAGTTTTAAAACCTTTTGTTTCATACATGTGGTCTAATTTTCATATCAACCAACTAGTGGGTACCCATCTGATAAATAGCACATCCTACTTCAAACACAACTGAAGATCCCGTTGTGAAAGACATTCCATATGAAGATCTTTCGACTCATAAGTATTCTGTTTGTGTAACATCAAAAAGGTGTTTGACAAAGGAACGTGCTTTGGATTACACAATCCATGTTCAGTTTTCAATAACTGCAGAGGCTGCGATTAACAATGAACAACGAATATCATACGCATGTGTGTCTGTCTTACAAAGTGTGTATCATTGTGCATCAATGTGCACATCAATGCGTATTTTCTCTCTATATCATTCAGATGTCAGATTATAAATTTAAAAATTTTTCTCATTGATGGTCAGTAGGGGATTTGGTTCGGATAGAGTGGACATCACTGCTAATCGGTCATAGATTTTGTAGTTATCTCAGAGTTTTAGGCATTTTCCAAAAAGAGGCGTTGGACTCAAATTCCGCTCATATTGGAGCTTCAACATAGTATGTACACTTGCTACTACCGGAATTTAAACTTTGACTGACAATTTTGTGAAGCAACATTGTTGTTCACACTAACACAGGTATGAACTTGGACCTAATCGAATTGTCAAACCACCTTCAACTGTGAGTGCTATACAGGTTATCTGAGCGCCTACGCCAGGAATGTCATAACTGTTCAGTGTATTACTCCTAAGCAAGTATGGCTGAACGGTTGTACACCGTAATTTCGTCGGACCTAAAATAAAGTCCATATTTTGTAGTTAAAAATGATTTCCCCATCATACGTGATTGTAGTTCTAATTTCGTTTTGAAGCTATGATTACTTTTGTTTACTTTTTCTAAACAATACTGCAACTTGTAAATTTCCATGGCCTCATCAGCGTCCTTATCATCGTCATAGGCAGCAATACATCAGTGATACAAACTGGTGCTCAACTGACACAAAATCACGAAAGAATAAAACCAAACCCCGTACAGAGAGAGGAAAGAAAAAAGAATGCGGCCAGTCCTACATATAGATATAAACATAAGTAGTCAGCTAAGAATGCAGCCGTTGAATGGCTCACTACAGACAGTTCCGATCTCGACTGAGCAGAAGAACCAAGAAGACGAGACGCGCGCAACAACGAGTGTATTGTTAAGTCGAATCAATTCAAACAAATGATGTTCATTTTGTACAAGGGAGACTGGGGCAGACTGTGTGTAAAAATGAAGCGAAGTATGAAAATATGTAAAAAACCTTATAGAACTCCTCTCTAGAGCGTTAGAATAATGAGACCGCTCGACAAAAATGAGGAACTTTTAAGCACATTACTCTGAAAACTGATGGCCATCTGACCGTTCGCCATGTGCGTGTGCGGGAAAGATCAACAGGGTTTTTCGGATTGAACTGAGGTACGGGCTGTTCGTTACGCATGCGCTGGGAAGACTGCCAGTTAGTAGAAGCAGGATCGACCTCAGAAGTGGTGGGAGGATTTAGGTGGGGTTCGACATGAACAACTTTATGTCTATCAATGCTCACTGTAACGTGGGACCCGTTGCGATCGATCACAAAACTTGGGGAATCGCTTAATCACACGGAATGCTTCGGAGTATAGTTTTTGATGAGGGCCCTTAACGGCGTCGACGCATATAAAGACAAAATCACAGAAGTACAGATTGGTGTGTTTTTGTTGTTGTATGGTGTTTAACTTGATGGGTTGGGGTCGGATTTTCGCCATGGATGACTCCAACTGTTGCACCAGGATGGTAGCGTCAAAATTAGTTCGGCTGGCGTTTGACTTGTAGAGCAGTTCACGAGAAAGGTAGTGTCGTACCGTAAACTAATTCTGCGGTCATGCAACTAATGTCCTCTTTAACAGTCGATCGAATTTCAAACATGACATGGGGCAAGTGATCCGTCCAACGCTGTGGGTCTAGTTGGGCTTTTAAACCGGCCTTCAGCCGACAATGAAAGCACTCGACCGGGCCGCTTGCTGCCGGATGGTATGCAATGGTTTTGATGTTGTAGACTTCTGTTAACCGGCCGAAGTCTCTGAACAGCGCAGATTGACTGTGTGTCTCTATCAGTGGTTACAATAGTTAAAAAACCATAGTTTGAGATCCGCTCGTCTACGAAGGCTCGGTATTGGTGCTGGGGAGAGGTATTGCCACTGGCAATCTGGTGAAACGGCCAACGCACGTCAAGATATACCGACAGCCTTCCGAATACGGCAGCGGCCCGAGTATGTCAACGTGAACATGACTGAAACCTGCGTCGGGTTAACGAATGTGACGGGGATTGTGATGGTATGACGGTGTACTTTTCTGTGTTGACAATCAAGGAAAGTTCTCGCCCATTGTCGTATGTTTCTATGCATGTTCGGTTGTACAACTCGGATTTGAATCGGCGTCAGGGTGGCTTGAATGCTGGAATGAGACATACACTGGAGACTATTAAAAATAGAGCGCTTGAAGTTTACTGGCAAAAATGGACTAAGGCTGATTGTCGTGATATCATATATGATTTTGCCTTCGCAGTTGGCTAGAGGTGACTCCCGAAGTTTGAGGGAAGAAGAGGTACGACACTGCTGCAACTCCGGTTCGTTGCCTTGTTCTTGAGCTAATTTCTTTAAATCGACGGTATCAGTTTGGTGTACGCCACTAAAGGTAACTGCGATACTTTGGAATACGTAATAATAAGAAATGTACTTAGCTCAAACCCAGAGCGAGTTTCTACACAGTAGTAATTATGCAGCACGTCGGCCCACGAAATTGTATTGTAATCAGTATCTGTACAATGTAATTATTGATGCAGTAAAACGACAATAGCATGTAATGTTTCTTTATGATTTACAATCACTCCAGTAACTCCAAACAAGGCGTCGGCGACGGTGTTGTTATCTTACGCGATATGTCGTATGTCTATTGTGAACTGGGAGATGTATTCCAACTGTCGAATTTCCCTCGGAGAATAGCGGTCGGTCTTAGCGTTCAGGGAATAAATAGGTGTTTTGCGATCTGTTGGAACAGTAAACCGCTTTCCTTTTAACACCTGAAGAAATTGTTCAGTGGAGAGGAGGAAATCTAGCCAATCGCGACCGAAGGGACTATAAATCGTTTGCGTTGGCGGAAGTTTGCGAAATATAAACTATAAAGGCTGAACTTGACCGTCCGCGATCTGCTGCAGAGCCCCGCCCACAAATGACTGAAATATACCAGCGGCCTGCCAAATGAGAGACGAATCTTCATTTACACGCGTGTGCCAGGGTCGTCACTTGTAATAGCACGTCTTTGGCTGCAATAACTGCTGTCTTGGCCGGATACAGTAAAATACAATGTTTGGATTTATCTTTAACAAATTTGTAAGAAGTTTCAACAACTCCGAACAGTGTGGGATAAAACGACGGTAATAATTAACAATACCTAAAAACCGACGTAGATTTTTTGGGGATTATGGTGGTGCATTATCTCTAATGGTAGCGATTTTCTTTGGTAGATGTCCAATGTCGTCACAAGCTGTTATATATTTCTGGAGTCTACACTGAAGCATAAGTGTATTAATTTTACTGCCAGATATGACAACAACAAGGGAATTAGAAATCAACACATCGTCGTTTTATAAATTTAAGATATATTTCTAAAAAAAAACGAAAATCGTGCGCACATAAACATACCTAGTGATTGATGTCAGCACAACCTTTTACTTCAGCTTGTATGCATTACTTTACAATTCCTTAGTAATATACACAAAGTAACTTTACGTTACACTATATTTCATTCAACCGTATTAACTAAAATTTAACGAAAACAAATTGTGGGAAAAATAATAATTGGTAAACAGTTATTCGTACTCTAACAGATTGCATATGATCAGTGACTGGGACCGTTTTGTAGGTCCAAAATTGTTCATTTTATGCTGTTTACGTAAAAGGTTTGGTTTTAAAAAAATAAAAATCTGCCCGTTTTGCGTTTGTTCTCAAAACAAGGCGGATCGCAGTCGGTAAGCGTGACGTTTGCTCCCGAACAAACGAGTGATTTGTTTCAACAGACATTTCTCATCAAGTTAAACAATCAGGTCAGTCGGAGTTAAGTAGTATGTTTTTGTTAGACAAATTTAAACCACTTTCAACAAATGAACGTTTTTATAAATCCCTACGATAGCTAATTGTACTAAAGATTATCATGTATACTACAGTGTAAATAACAGACACATATTTGACGCCAGCTGTGTCGTTAGTACCGAAACGTTCAGCGACGTTCCTTGTCAATTTTCTTCCAGCATTCAACCGAGTAATTATTCAGAGGGTTGTCTTCACTAGAACCTCTCTTTGTAAGTTGGACCTCTGCGACAAGTCTTATGCTAGATTCCAATTTCCTCGCTGATACGATCTATACAAGTGATTGTCAACTTTTTCGTTAGCATGCTGTTATAGTGGATCATTATTAATTATCGAACAAAAGTGACAGTTTCGTGATGACAGATCATTAGTTGGTCGGAGGAATGTGCTCAATGTCGAAACTGTTTATATTTAACTTTCAAAGTCGGTCTTACAATCTTGATTCCAGAAAACGCAAAGCGTTAATACCTTGTATTTTGAAGTAACGCAATTTCCACTATAACTGTGAATACAGAATACAAAAATGATCGGATGTTTAGTTATTGAACAAAATCCGCTTTACACCTAAGACAACTTGCTGGAGATGATGTGAAATTCTGTCTCGTTGCCATCCTATTTGTTGTAAAGACAGTAATGTAGACGACATCCATCCTTTGTTTTTTCTTGACAACTACACTTTTGTTCATTCAGCTGGAAAATTCTCACACCATTCAACTCTCAGGATGTGGAAAACCACATTTTATGTATGTGGTCGGAGGTGACTACTTTCATGGACTTGACGAATCTGTGGGTTCGCTGACAGGTCTAAATGATTACCTTGGCATATCTCTGCAACCAAGCGTCGATGAAACCAGTAAGTTTGGTTTTGTTGTATGTGGATAATTTTGGAATAATTAAATTAACAAACGTCAATTCCTTGCCTACAGCAGTAAATATGGTCCAACTATGGTTCACTATGCCAATTCAATTAGTTATTCAGTCAGAAACTTAAAACAATATTTTTTTATCTCGTCGTGGTGAGCATAACCGACCATTTTGTAACTTAAATACTTACCTTAGCTTACCCTGCAAGCTTGGAGGGATAATGGATTCAGATTCCCTCCCATGAATACAGAATGAAAATATCTAGATAACTACTGGTATTCACCGCTTTTGGGTTATAATCATGAGCACAGAATACTTACTCTCAGACGTCGAACTGAGATACCTTAAAAGTCTTATCTCCATCACAATCTTTGACTGTCACACTTCAACTCGCTCCATAAGATGGGCTACATTTGCAATCTACTTCCTGAAAAATAAATCACAATTTCCGCACACTCACCAATGAGTCTTTCGTCCGAAAGGTAATCTAATTTTGACTGTCAATATATGATCTCTAACCAACCTACAATATGGTAAAATAGAAGTCCTGTCTCTTAAATTTAATTGATTATTTGAAAAGTATTTGTCTACGGTTCCCCATCCTCACTGACAAGGTCACAAGCAAAGCAGTGTGTTCAGATTGAGAAAGCAATCACGGTGAGACTTTGTATAAACGAGATGTCTTTGTGCTACGAATAGCAGCTGTTCATCATAAACTAATAATGAATATGATTGTCTAGACTTTATTCATATTCATAGCCAATAATCTGTGCAGCAACAACAAGTTCACATCAAGTTCTGTCATTTCAACTGAGTTCGCAATCTAGTTGAACTAAGTTTGGCCGGAAAACAGAGTTCAGGTAGGATTTATCGGGGTTTCGTTCATAAGTATTGCGCTTGGTAAGTCTAGTTGAATCAGTCGGTCCGGTGAAACCGACGTCAAAAACGTGAAGAGTTTGCGTCTATTTGTTGTGATCATTTCAAGGCACGCGACGCAAAGGTTAATTTTGTCATTGTGGGCGAAAATAGAACAGTACAGCCTGAGTAGAAAAGCACAAAGTTATAATTCCATCGAATCTGGTCCCTGAGTAAGTTGTTCTTTTGGCGGTGTTCAGAGGGCGATACAAGTGTTCTCTTGTGGTCTGTGAAGTTTTATATTTTGTGAAAGTATTTATGTGTGCTTTTGGTGCTCACCGATATGCACTTTCTTGGTCAACTGTCTTAGTCAAATTAACTGCGACAGGAATTGCCGCGTTTAATTTTCCCAACACCATCTCTATAACCGTTGATAGAGTTGTTCCTTTTGACTTTCAACTTCTGTCCCATGGTGTACGCCAGAATGCCTACCATAATAGTAGCATTCTCCGGGAGATTACATTAATTTTACTCCTAATATAGTACAGTGAACCAGTCTGATCCCTTGGAGTATTTTGCTGAGCGACCTGTTCGTCGCTTTTTGATGAAACTTCAAAATGATGATTATTAGCTAACCATTCTTCGAGTAAAAACACACATTTGCTTTTTGAGAAGTTACTGACGGTAACTTTACACCTCGCTGATAAGTATTCGAGGAAACAGCTACCATGATTTTGTGGCAGAGCCAAATTGAATCAAATATATCAGACGGAGTGTGTAAGTTCACGGGGGAAAAACCTTCGTCTTTTTCTACTGCGCACTATTCATGCAGGCAACAGACTGAAGTTTCATGCTGTAACACGGATTAATGACCTCACACGTTAAGCTCAATTTTGTTTTTGATATATTCACCTAGAGGAAAACCGTTTACCAAAGTACTAAATCCTTAATCACCACACCCGTGCGCTTCCAATAACCAAGTGCAACTGAGTTGAAAATTTATTTGCACAATTTTATTTTTTCAAGAACCGAAGGGCTAACTAGTGCATGTGACTGATCACCCAGATTGCACCCAAGGTTTATTCAGGCCGGTTAATTTTTACCCATCATACCTGAATAAAATGACCCACCAAATATACTCTTCATTCTATGATAGATGTGTGTGTAAAATGCGCTCATAAAACCTGGCCGATTTCTCTTTCATACACAAATCCTTCGATCACGCTCAATGAAGATTCATCCGTCCAAACTGTTAGAATATACAAAGCTTCACTTTGAACGTGCGTCATTATCGTTCATTACATTATTGTTTTCCTGGGCTTCCTTGTCAAACGAACTTCACATGTGTACCGCCTTATGCAAATATCCATACAAGATGAGCTTCGTCACGATGTAATTAATAGGTCCAGACGTCTGCCATATTCATCCAACGGATGACCAGAAACAAAGTTTGTTGTCGTGAGAAGACGCTTGTCTTCTATGCCAGTTCTCCTACGTGAACCACTGTCACGCAGAAGTTTGAAACTGCCGTATTTCTCATAGTTTGTTATTCCCAAAATTAGACTTTTCTTTCCATCACTTAGCACCCCTTTATCGAATCTTTCCCGCATTCCATATATGGATGACTGATCAAACTTGATTGCTTATTTTCGTCTTTACCGATAAGCGAGGTCTAAGGGTGAGACAGAAAGGCTGATGAGAGTTGATCCTAATAAATATGGATTGTATGGGCATCGCGGAGTATGATAACATGATAACTGAGTCATGTTAGGCGCATTTGGTGAACTAACTGCGTGAATTTGGCTGAACTCCAAAGACACTTTCAGCAACCAATCATTCACATTCTTTATGCGATTTCCTCTCAAGGTGTGTGAATGAAGGAGAAGGTTTTGGGTCTGTATGCTGTAAGTAATTTCTGGCAACTAGTGTAAATCCAAACGATGGAGGAGATAACTGCCAACGGCCTCATCTGGTCAGCGTTTTATAGCCTTTAAATTTTCAGGTTCACAAATGAGTAGCAAAAATATATTTTATTCGGCAAGCGTAGCACGTAACAGTAATCAAAATCAGGCCAGGAAAAATAGGTAGTTTACTCCCTACACTCGTTGAGCTTCCAGTTTCATGAACTAAAATCGTCCAACCTTTTGGGGCTTTCTCACAAGTTATCGAGTTTCTCCTCATCTTCTTAGGAAAAGTTGAGGTAAGATCTGCAGGCAACTGGTCTTAATAATCACCAACAAAGCGGTGAACAGCTGTTATGAGGTTGATTGGCACTGCTGAGAGGGCTTGAATGAAACCTTCATCAAAACATGTCTTTCTGATCTTACCGATTAACACGATGGATTCTTCATTTTATTTGAAGACGATCGATAAATGTAGGCATTGCCACAAAACAATTTGCTCAACTTCATGACGTGGTTAATTTTCCTTGCTTGATTCGTAGTCAGTTTCGTAGTGGTCAGTATTCCGGTCTCACAAGCGTCTCATCATCATCATAGCAGCCATGAGCCTGACCAAAAAGTACTGTGGCTCGGGCCGCCGCTCACCTCAACAGTGACGTGGAATATCCTAGAAGAAAACGTTACTAAGAAGGTTGAAAATTGTTGAGAGAAGACTAAGAGGAAGAAGCCAAAATGGTACGGATACAGGTACGCCATTGACTGCGACACATCGCCATCTCGGATAGCGTCTCTAACCAGCGGTTTGACTGATCACGAGGACCCCAGCCAGGCAGGCGACACCTACCGACTTTGCCCAATGGAGCAGTCAAGGTCTTCATATTTCGTGAAAACATTGTTGCCTGACCACCATGCGGTTTAACAACTGTTGGTGGCCTCGGTATATAATGCCCGGCACGGTAAACGATCAGATGACATACGAAATACGTGACCCAACCATCGCAAGCTGTGTACTGTGATTAATTGACCAATTGATCGTGCATCCCGACCGTTCCGGACTACTCGCCGGCGAACGGCCACATTGCTCACGCCATCAGTCCACTTAATATGGGCCAATTCACGGAGACAACGATGGTCAAACACAGCAAGCCTGTTGATATCTTCCTTGTGAACAGGCCACGTTTCCGAACCATAAAGCAAAATGGAACGCACACAGGCATTATATACCCTTCCTTTCAGCGACAACCGCACGTCTTTTCGACGCCACAGATGATGCAGTTTGGCAAATGCGACTCGTGCCTTTGCAATCCTTGTTGATATCTCATCAGCAATACTACAAGCTGACGAAATAGTGCTACCCAAGTATGTGAAACTGTCCACAGTCTCAAGCGGATTACCTGCAATGAAGAAAGTAGGAGTGGAAATGTCCCAGTTCTGAAGCAACACTTTGCACTTTGAAGGTGCAAAGCGCATTCCATACAAATCAGCCCGGTCACTTACCTTGTCCAGCATGGTCTGCGTGTTTTCGGCAGAGGGGCTAAGTAAGACAATGTCGTCCGCATACTCCAGATCGGCCAATCTAGCGCCAGGGAGAAGCTCAACACCAAGCTCATTGTATTCTCGAAGCGCACCCTCCAGAATGTCGTCCATGACAAAATTGAACAGGAAGGGGGAAATCGGGCATCCTTGGGGAACACCACTAGAAGTGATGAACGTCCGAGACAGTTGTTCATAAACTCTCACTCTGCTTGCAGAGTGAGCATACAGTGATCTCAATAGATTCATGTATTTCTCTGGTACTCCCTTGCGGAGAAGTTAGCTCCAGAGAACGTTGCGAGCAATTGAGTCAAAGCAGCCTTTAGGTCCAAAAAGACCACGACTGTTGGCTGTCTGTAGGAGTGCCGATGTTCCAAGATCCGTCGCAAGGTGAAAATATGATCAACGCACCCTCGACCAGATCAGAATCCTGCCTGTTCTTTGCGCATCTGGTTTTCTCTGGGCTTAGTGAGACGACGTAAAATGAGGCCAGTAAGCGCGTGACTAGGAAGGGAAATTTATTTGGAGGCAAGACGGTCGGAGTGATAAGTATTTCGGTTCTTCTTAATAATCGGTGTTGTGCAGTTTGTTGTAATGCGAAAGCTACTGTCCTACTCCAGTAGCATAGAACTAAAATGGTACTACCATATTCACAACCGTCAACCGACACACCAGCACCTACTGGTTGTATGATGTATACTAATGACTGACTGGTATCACATTTTCTTAAATGTACGTATTTCAGTGAAATGCATGACCGTTCTCCTCGAATCTAACAGTCAAAACCAGCTGAGAAAATAAAGTAAACTATCAAACAGTAACGGAATAACTTTGTTCAATCTTTTTGACTTGACCGCTTCTCGATAACTTTTACTGGTAGTAACACAGAAATGAATGCTCTGATCGTGACAGAATGACAATTCATTAAAAACCTATTAAAGTGTCTGTTTCATACGACCTTTCATACTTTCATTCTAGACTGGTCAATTAGGTCAATTACTTCTAGTTTATTGAAATTCGTAACTGTTGGTCATTTTTAATTGCTGAGATAATTCGCAATTTATGGTGTTGGATTATTAAATAGCATTCAGAGACACTGTCTTGTATACATTTACATTATATTGGCCCCAAAATGAATTGTTCTTTGAGGTCAACCAGAAGTTCACATATGAATTAAGGTTTGCCTTATAACACGCCTACCTCTAAAACGTCACTGGGCTTAAAATCGACAGAGATATAAGCCTTAAAAATTTCATTTTACATAAGTTTTCTCCATTCATAGCCTAGGTAGTTTTGGTGCTGACAGAAGATGAAATTCTCGTAATTATTTTTGATATGTTTTTGCACAACTCACTAAATCAGCAGAAGTTAAATAGTGATATTTTACAAACCAGCGTCCGAGAACAAATATAATAATGGTAGTCAATTTCAAAAATTTTCAGTTTGTGTAGGCTTCTGAAACACACAAACAGAACGTTTTTTGTGTATAAAGCAGTTTGTTTATATTGTTTATTTTGAGAACAAAACGTATTTTCACTGGACTTGCTAACTCAGCCAATTAGATGGATCATTCCGATACCTATCACTATTATTCTCCATTGATTAAAAATGTAAAAACGTTTGTGAAAAACATTTTATCAATAATGTTTCAATCCCGATAAAGTTATCTTTATTAGCCATGTCATTTTTACTTAGCCTGGATTTGAAACACTTGATTATCACCTTATGATATTTCACCACAATCTTTTTTAAGATATCTAATATGAAACCAATAGAGACGAATTTGTCCTGTGATAATATTATCAACGTTCAGGCGATATGCCCCCCTAGGAGGTAACTATTAGTAATTAAAGCCTGTCTTGATTGCACTTCTTTTATATTCACTTTGAGTAAACTATTGAAATCACTCGAAAAACCAACACCACTATTCTAAGTGTGATGTGTAATGAAGTAAAAATGAATTGTTTCCCTCAATATGATACTTGCATATCATCGGTGTCATCATCATAAACAACAGCATTTATGTGACTGTTGTTAGCGCTAAACAGTCATGCAAATATGGAAACGTAAACAAATAGTACGAGTTAGACCAAATTTACGAACAGCCCTTCATGTCTAAACTCAAACTAATGGCACCTACGTTGCCAAAAATAGAAACCCGAAAGGTTTCTTCAACAGCCCACCTTAATATTTTCACTTACTATAAAAATAAATCGGCCAAACAGTAGTGATGTTCATTCCACTGAACACGATTAGCTGGCCTACTTTCTGAAGTCTTCTGCTGTGGACTTCGTGATTTCCGAATGTTCCAGCGCGGTGTAAGAACGCAACGTAGGCTAACTCGTCCAATATTACCTGCCGCCGCTTGTTCACTAATTCGTCCACCTCACCCCTTTTCACCAGTGGGCTGAATGAGGGTCAGGCTGTGTTCGATACGGTACTACAAATATACTTAAAAAGGGGGCATTACATGCAAGGGGAACCATGCCACAATTATGGTAGGTTCTTAGTTGGCAATCGCTTTTTATCTTCCAGTCATCTATGGTCAGTGCGATTAATTAGCAGATCAATAAATTTCACTGACTCACACTAAAAAGTATCCATATATCACTAATAGAGATGCTCACCAGCTGATACTACTGAGTATTGTCTACTGATCGCAAACATCCATGGTCGCTTACACAAGGACCAGTTGTACTTTCTACTTTATGTGGCCGCAGTCTGCGGTAGGGAACCGACATGTCTTACAATACTCTTGCATGCACCACCTTTGCGCTACTTAGATTCCTCTCGCAGTCGCCATGTCTGACCCAGACTAACAAAAGCTGTAGTACTTTAAAGTCAAAGACTTCTGTTTTACTGGTCATGCATTTCCTGCAGCTGCTGTCGTTTCTTA